>MU784233.1:22664-35230 GCA_026770625.1 Nicotiana glauca | reverse complement strand
TATATATATATATATATATATATATATATATATCACATTATGTACGTTATTTGGAGGCTTGTTGAATTTTAAGACAAAAAATCTTGTAACTTAAATTTGGAAACTTATTTTGCTGTTTTTAGTATGTGTGTCAATAACTTTGTCTCGTAAATATGTACAAAGGAGAGGACTAGTTTTTTTTTTATATACCCGATAGTTTGAAATTTATGTACAATACAAACTTGCAGTGATGTTGAATGAAAGTATATATTTGTTAGGAAGTTGTTTTAATCTGTTGATTATTCAAGAAGGGTTATATCACCTTATATTAATATTTTTGACATTGTATTTCATTTAAATAATATTATGGTGTATTTTTAAAAAGAATAAAAAAATTACACTTTGAACCTTTTCGCATGAGCCTATTTCCGCTGCTAAATTATTCTGAATATTTTTAAACTAATATCTTTTTATAATATTTTATAATTAATAAATTAAATTTGTTTCCTAAGTAACACCCTCCCAAAGGGGTCGCTACAACGCTTCTTCTCACATGACCCTAAATGCATCTAGCTTATCATCCATTCATCCATATAATGGCTCCGATCGTGTAACTGTGGGTAGTGGTACTACACTTTCTACTCCGCATTCCGTCTTTTCCCTTAAGGATATTTTAATTTTTCCTCACCTTTCTGCTACTTTACTAAGTGTTCGTAAATTTGTCTCAGATTATATTTGTTATATTGAATTTGATCCTTTTGGTTTGTCTATTAAGGAATTCCCGACGAAGAGGCTCCTTCATTGGTGCAATAGATCTGGACCTCTTTATACTCTCTCTTCGCCTTTTGGTGGTCTAGTTGATGCATCTTACTCTGCTTTTGCCAGTGTTCGCGCCTCTCCAAACCGTTGGAATCGTTGGCTAGGACATCTAAGCTCGGCAATTTTAGCTAGATTAGTTAGGATTAGTAACTTGCCTTGTTCTTCATTGCAAGGCTTAGACAATTTATGTAATACTTGTCAACTTGGCAAACATCACAAGTTACCGTTTATGGATTCGTGTTCCTTTTCTAAATCTGCTTTTGAATTAATCCATAGTGATATTTGGACTTTTCCAGTTCCTTCATTTTCTGGTTTTAGATATTATATTTTGTTTCATGATGATTTCACTAAGTTTTCTTGGATTTTCCTATAAAGCATAAATCTGTGGCTTTCACTATGTTCAAGCAGTTTTATGCATATGCATTAACTCAATTTTCTATAAAAATTAAATCTCTCCAGTGTGATGGGGCTGCTGAGTTTGTTAAGCTTCAGGAATTTTGTTCCTTTCTTAATAACAATGGTGTTTTGCTTCGTATTTCATGCCCTCATACTCACCAACAAAATGGTAAAGCCGAACGCATGCATCATACAATTTTAAATATGGTCTGTTCTTTATTATTTCAGTCCTCTCTTCCATCTCAATTTTGGGTTGAAGCCCTTAACACTACTGTCCATCTCTTAAAAAATTTTCCTTCCTCTAAACTTAGCTTTAAAACCCCATATGAAGTTCTTTTTGGCAAGCCTGCCACATACCATCACTTACGTGTCTTTAGTTGTTCGTGTTATCCTAATTTACATAATTATTCATCACATAAGTTGAGTCCTAGATCCAAACATTATATTTTTTTGTTTGTTATCCCTCTAATTATAAAGGATATATGTGTTTTGATCCTTCAAGTAATAAGGTATATATCTTTAGACACGTTATTTTCAATGAGGACTCTTTTCCTTATCCTCATCTTCTCTCTTTATCTTCACCTAATTCTGGTTCAAGAAGTCATAATTTTAATCTTCCTTCTATACTAGAGTTTCACCCTTATCCCTCGCGATATTTTATGCCTTTTCAATTTCAACTATCACTCCTAATTCAATACACCACCTTGGTACTACTTCTAATGCATCTCCTATTTTTTTCTCCACACCCTATTGGTCACGTAAGGAGAAATCTGTTGCAAGAAAATAATTTTACTCCAATGTTGACTCAATCTCCTCCTCTATCTCTACAGTCTCCCTCACATAATCAACTGCATTCAAATTAAATACATTCTAGAAATTTATCTTCATCTCCTCAATCCTCGTCACATTTTGATATTCCCTTAACTATTTCACCTTCTTCTGCGCAACCAACTGTTGATATTGCTCAGCCTTCCGTACCAGCAGGACAACTCTCCTCTATCTAAAATAATTTTCCTTATACCATACAAACACGATCTTATGGTGAAATCGACCTTCCACCTGCTGATCATTCCTCCAACAATAAAATGCATCAAATGATTACCCGTCAACAAACAGTTTCTCTTAAGCTTCGTATTCTTTCGTCATTGCTTTCTCATACCTCTTTTCTTCCTTTTGAATCCTCATCCTTTACTGAAGCCTCTAAGTGTCCTCATTGAAGACGTGTAATGACAGAAGAGTATAATGCCCTCATGGCTAACCACACATGGGATTTAGTTCCCTGCCCTTCTGATGCTAATGTTATTGGTTGTCGTTGGGTGTATAGAATTGAACAAAAATCAGATGGTTCTCTTGAGCGTCTTAAAGCTCGTCTTATGGCTCAGGGTTATAATCAACAACAAGTACTAGACTATGATCAAACGTTTAGTCATATGGTGAAAACAGTCACCATTCGTACGGTTCTTGCTCTTGCTGCATCTAAACGATGGCCTGTTCATCAATTAGATGTTAAGAATGCTTTTTTGCATGGAAATCTTAATGAACTGGTATATATGAAGCAGCCTAGTGGCTTTGTTCATCCACAATTTTCCCATCATGTTTGTTGATTGAACAAAACTCTTTATGGCTTAAAGCAAGCCCTTAGGGTGTGGTTTAAACGATTCACTTCTTTTCTTCTAACTCATGGTTTTCATAATAGCTCCTCTGATTCCTCTCTCTTTATTTGCAAATAAAATTCAGATGCTGTTCTTCTTCTTTATGTTGATGATATTCTTCTTACTGCCTCCTCTCCTTCATTGCTTCAATCTTTAATTCGAACTCTAAAGTTTGAATTTTTGATGAATGATTTGGGGTTAGTTAACTTTTCCCTTGGTATTTATGTTAGTGCACGCGATGACAACTATTTTCTTTGTCAGTCAAAATATATTAAGGACCTTCTTAGTCGTTCCAATTTACTATTGTCAAAGCCAGTTTCGACACCTATTTCTCTCAAATCATCTCTACATTCAAATGACTATCCTTCATTTTCTGATCCAACTCTTTATAGGAGTCTTGTTGGTGGTCTTCAATACCTAACGTTCACTCGCCCTGACATTGCTTTCGCAGTTAATCAAGTTTCTCAGTTTATGCAATCTCCCCTGGATAATCACTATACTGCAATAAAACGAATTTTACGCTACCTGCACGGAACTTTGAATTATGATTTATTTGTTGCTGGTGGTTCTCTTGGCAGTTTGCAATGATATACTGATGCAGATTGGGCCGGTTGTCCTACAACTCGCCGTTCTACTTCGGCATACTGTATTTTTCTTGGTCCTAATATTATTTCATGGTCTTCTAAAAAGCAAAATGTTGTTTCTCGATCAAGTGCTGAAGCTAAATATAGATCAGTTGCTCATGCTGCAGCTGAACTCACTTGGTTACACTCTTCTCCGAGATCTTCACATATGTGTTTCTTCGCCTTCAATAATTTTTTCTCGTAATATTAGCACTATTTATTTGGTTCACAATCCTGTCCAACATGCTCGCACCAAGCATATTGAAATTGATGTTCATTTTGTCCGTGAAAAGGTTGCATCGGGTACTCTCGAAGTTCAATATGTTCCAAGACAAGATCAACTTGCTGATTTGTTAACCAAAGCAGTTCCTTCTACGCGATTGTTATATCTACGTGACAAGCTCTGTGTTCTTTCCGATCATGCATCGCTTGAGGGGGAGTAATAGATATTGTATCTAAGGATACTCTAGTCATTCTTATGCACATGTAAAATACTATAAATATCTCTCCATGTACTACGATAGACATCATTGTGAAATATATATTGTTACACTATCAATATCGAATTTTTTCTTAATTAATTCATCTAAACTGGACCTGATCTTGACAGTATATAAAATTGATCTACATCAATATTTATCATGATTAAGTGATAAATAAAAATAAAAATAAATATTAATTAACAATAATTTTGTAATAATTCTCTTTGTGAAGACATATATCATTCTATATATTGGATTGGTGTAAAACAGCAAAGCTTTACCCCTAGACACTGTCATCCGGTCCTTTATCAACATTCAATATTGATAATTCCTTTCGAAAAGTGAATTAGATTTGTACGCTTAGTGAAAATAGATACAATAATCGTTAAAAGAAATACTATGGATTAATATGCGAGAGACGAAGAATAAAAATGTTAGAAAATCAGTATAAAAAGCTAACCAATAAAAAAATCTGTAACTATAAAACTGTATCTTAGCATATATAATAGAAAATTAGATTTTCTTTTATATATGCCTTTTAGATAACTTATGTCAATTTTTTTTTTTTAATTATAACTGTTATTTGTATGATAGTGGGACAAGTGCTCAGATAGCCATTCTCAGGGATCCTATTTAAATAATAGCCAATACTTATTTTGTCTTACAGTTTAATTTGAAAATCTTAATTTCAGGATTAGGACATTTTTGCGAAAAGTTGAACTGAAAACTCAAATTTAGGACGTATTTTAAAGAGAAATTTTCATAAAGCACTATCTTTTAGTGGTAAGTAGCTATCTATAGTTACCATTTGCTATATTACGGATTGTAGATACGTTTTCTGTTGTTATAAGATGTATTAGATGTATTTAAGCTACTGTATTCATGAATACAATAGCAAAAATAGGCGTGAATCATGAAAGTCAAGCTAATTAGTTGTTGTATTCGAGTGTATTCGACTGTATTCATGGCGTGAAACATGGGATTACAACTGAAAAAATTATTGTATTCGACTGTATTCACGGCGTGAAACAGGAGATTACACTATTTTTAAACGCAAAGTGAATCAATTAACATAATAGACTCCTAATATAACTCAACAAACTCAATTATAATATACAAAATTTGTATTTCCAGTTATAAAAAAGATTCTCAATCGAAAAATACCCCCAAAATATAGCAATCTTTAGAGAAATTATATAATACATCTGAATACATAAATTATATTAATTAAAAAAACATATGAGTACATTCATGGCATATAGCGAGACAGTGAATACAATGAAATACGTAGAATACAACGGGATACATTGAAATACAATGAAAAAAAGACGGGGAATATAATGAAATACATGGAATACAGCGAGATACATTGAATTATAATGAAAAAAAAAGACAATGAAACACATGAAAATACAGCGTGATACGTTGAAACTACATTGAAATATATTAAGAGAAATCTTCTTCTTCATCGCGATTAATTGAATACCAGGGCTTCTAATTTGATTGAAAAGATTAGCCTTTTTTGTATTTGCAACGGATTTATTCATCGCATTTTGTATCTTTGGAGCAGAAGTATTTGATAATTTTACCCAATTATTCTTCTTCATCGAGATTAATTGAATACTAGGGCTTCTAATTTGATTGAAAAGATTAGTCTTTTTTGTATTTGCAATGGATTTCTTCATCGCCTTTTGTATCTTTGGAGCAGAAGTATCTGATAATTTTACCTAATTCTTCTTTTTCATCTCGATTAAATTGATTGAAAAGATTCAGTCTTTTTTTTGCTCGACTTGTCCTTTCTGGAGCTTCGATTCGAAAATGCTTGCTAAGGTTTCTCGTTGGATTGAGATTGAGCATCGTATTTTCAGAAAATGGGGGAAGAGAATGGCATGCATCAAAGTAGAGAGAGAAGGAAAATAGTGTTATTGAATAGCATATTTAGTGGCTTAGGGGTAATAGGTAACCAAAATTAGATATTTTGCCATAAATATTAAAAGATATTTATAGAATATAATTTTTTTAAATAGTATTTATTTAAAATAAATTAGGTGTTAATCTTTTCTATAGAAGGTAAAAATTCCTACTTTAAATAGCTCCCTTTTAAAGCGGCTACGTGGTGTCATTTCTACCATTATAGTTCCAACCTGGAAAGGGGTGGAGTGGGCCTTCATTTTTGGGCCGTCAGTGAAGCCCAAAAGAAAATGTTTTGGCAACTTCATTGGTCCTATTAGCAGCCGACCCGCCACTATATCTGCTCAGTGTCTTCTTCCTCTCTCCACTCTTAATTCATGAACTTCAGCCTGTATTAATTAATACTTTTTTGCAGCGAAAATTCTCATCCTAAAGCCGTTTGATATAATGCCTAAGAGGAGTCTCAATTCCAAATTCGAATTGCGGAAGACCACTCTCTTGCTTTTCTGTACAATGTAATCATCCTCAACCCTTTATTCAAAATTCTCTTTTAATCACATGGCCTGTAATTGCATTCTCAATTCTCAATTTTTACCTTCTTTTTCCCAATTTAACAAACCCCACTGTCGAAAAAATAGAACTCCGTTAATCATTTCATGCAGTTCTGATCCCACAACCGAAGAAGACAAGAAACTTAGGTTTAATCAACTGGGATTACTTAATCTTTCCGTTACGCTCACTGTACTTTCAACTTCACTTGTAAGACCCGCAAATGCAGCAAAAGTCTCCGAAAAGAAACGTTCAACGAAAAAGACTGAGGCTTTAACGACACAAGAGCTGAAAAAATGGTCACAAGGGCTTCCAACTGTGAGCAATAGGCTGCCTTATACAGAAATATTGGATTTGAAAAGGGAAGGGAAACTTAAGCATATAATTAAACCGCCTAATGTAGGGTTAAAGCAACGGCCCGAGGTAGTTTTAGCTGTTTTAGAGGATTCTAAGGTTGTTAGAATTGTGTTACCTTCTGTTGAGAGTGATCCAAGATTTTGGTCTGAATGGGATGACCTGAAAATTGATGGACTTTGTATGAATGCATATACTCCACCACTGAAAAAACCCGAGCTGCCTTCACCTTATTTGGGGTTCTTGTCAAATATTCCAGCTTGGATGCTTTCTTTTATGAAGGCCAAGCCACAGTCGAAAAAAGCATTGGAGCTGAAGAGGGTGAGAGAAGAATTGAAGAGGAGGCAAAACCAGGAGATGTCAAAGATGCGGGAGGAGAGGGAGAGGATGGAGAAGGCAATGAAAACACAGAAGAAAATGGAAGAGAGGAAAAGAAAGAGGGAGTTGAAGAGAATGAGGTATGAGGAGTCGTTGCGTCAAGCAAGTAGAAGTTCTCAGGATATGGCAAGAATGTGGGAAACCTTAGCTAGTGATTCGAATGTTGCCACTGCTCTTGGATTGGTATTTTTCTACATATTTTATAGAACTGTCGTGCTTAGTTATAGGAGGCAGAAAAAGGATTATGAGGATAGGTTGAAGATAGAGAAAGCAGAAGCTGATGAGAAAAAGAAGATGAGGGAATTGGAGAGGGAAATGGAAGGGATTGAGGGTGTTGATGAAGATGACGAAGAGGAAGGAAGAAAAGGGGAGGAAAATCCTTATATGAAGATGGCTATGCAATTCATGAGGTCAGGTGCTCGTGTCCGAAGAGCACGTAATAAGAAACTTCCCCAGTATTTAGAGAGAGGTGTGGATGTTAAGTTCTCCGATGTTGCTGGGCTTGGGAAAATCAGGGAGGAGCTTGAGGAAATTGTTAAGTTCTTCACCCATGGGGAGATGTATCGCAGGCGAGGAGTCAAAATACCAGGTCAGATAAATGCAGAGATATTGATTTTTGGGGAGTCTTCTTGAATGTGGTTCCTATTTGAGTTTGTTGTTTGACGTATACTTTCTATAAATAGGAAGTCCTTTTCTTTCTATTTCGGATCAGCAGGAATATGCCGATTCAATTGCTCTAGACTTGTTAGTTATTTGTTCTGGGTACTAGTGCATATTTCTTTACTTTACTGTCATTTCCTTATGGAATCGTGTGTTTACGTGGATACAGTAGACATAAGCCTATAGGCTTCTTCCACTGTGAAATTGCAGCATTAGCGGATCCAAGGTTCTTTAGTCCACCACTGGCTAGCTCACCTATGGCTCTTTCTTTTTCGTGGAATTGGGGTTGACTAAGTTCTGTCCTTTGGCAGTGGACACTTCTATATCCATAGCTCTATGAGTAACATCTATAGTGCAAAATGTATTTGCTTGCCTTTACTTTGTAGCAAGAGATTCTTGCTTTAGTAAAGTTTCTCCTAGATATTTCTCTGTTTTTTTGCATCTACCTGCATTTTACTACTCCGTGTTTTAACATAATTCTATCACATGCAAGAATAGAACTCACCCTGACTTCAATATAATATTAATACGTTTGATATCTGCTTCTGTAACTTTAACTAAGAGAAGCTCTTATCTGTCTGTCTGTCTCTCTCCCCTCAAAGTTTCCGTTTACTGATTCTTGTTGTCATTCATTACATCAATTTATGCAAATAGCATTTCCAGTATATATATATATATATATCCCGTTCTTGCCTGCATTATCTCACTTCTCAATAATTGACAATGTTGTGAAGATCTACTATGCACCTGTCTGTTTCACTTCATTGATAATTCCTCATTTTTTTTTTCCGTTCCTTGTTTGGCACATTAGCCTGGTATTGCTTTATTCTTGTCTTATATCATTACATATCTATTGGGCAATGCTTTCAGGGGGTATACTGCTTTGTGGTCCACCTGGGGTGGGGAAGACTTTGCTAGCAAAGGCTGTGGCTGGTGAGGCAGGGGTGAACTTCTTCTCCATTTCGGCATCTCAGTTTGTTGAGATATATGTTGGTGTTGGTGCTTCTCGTGTTCGAGCACTCTACCAAGAGGCAAGGGAGAATGTAAGTCCTTTTTCTATCTTCTCTACTATCCATGCTCATCCTGTGAGGCATTTTCTTACAAGTGCTTGGTTTTCTAATTGGCTATTCTTATTCCACCTTTGCTTTTTATGAAGACTCTACCATTTCCCTCCTATTCTGAGTGAATTGCTTGCTTTTGTCTTTTGATATTGCTAAAACCAGCTAGTTTGACGTTGAGGAGTCGTTAATTTATTGATAGAATTTTGCTGGGTGGGTTGCTTCATAAGTGCTGTTTCCAAATCTTGTCAAGTCATTTTTGCTTTTACTTAAGGGTGGTTGTATATATAATTTATAAAGTCTTAACAAGATATGAGCGTTATTGTGTGGTCTGTCTCAGGCACCATCAGTAGTCTTCATTGATGAGTTGGATGCGGTTGGCAGAGAACGTGGTTTGATCAAGGGTTCAGGTGGACAAGAACGTGATGCGACTTTGAATCAGGTTTCCAGGGCATTTAGCACTTATGAGAAACTTCCACTTCATCTTGTTGAGATTTCAGGCTACATTGATTTGGTTCTCCTTTTTTCTGCAGCTTCTTGTGTGCTTGGATGGTTTTGAAGGCAAAGGTGAAGTCATCACTATTGCTTCTACAAATAGACCAGACATATTGGACCCAGCACTTGTTCGACCAGGGCGGTTTGATCGGAAGATATACATACCAAAACCTGGCCTTATTGGGCGAATTGAAATTCTTAAGGTGCACGTCACATATGTAGTTGTCTGTTGAAAGGTTCAATTATTTTGGGGGTGTACATCTTAAAGTGCTTTTCTTGGGGATGCAGAAATTATAATATTTTAGCAAGCTTATAATATGTTTTATTCCATGTTTTTCTTACATTGAATCTCCTTGGGTTAGGTGCACGCTCGTAAGAAGCCTATGGCGACTGATTTGGACTATATGGCTGTTGCCAGTATGACTGATGGAATGGTTGGTGCAGAGTTGGCCAACATTGTTGAGGTTGCCGCTATTAATATGATGCGTGATGGAAGACCTGAGGTAATAGATTTAGGGCTTCAGAGTGAGTCAAATTTTCCTCTAACCTTGTTTTTTGATATGTTAAAAAAGAGAACCTTGTTAAGCAATAGATGCCAATACTAGTTGTTGTTTACCATACAGATGGACTTTTTGGCAGTCTTTAAACAGCATGAGATCTTCCTAAGCTGAGCTCTTATTTATTGCACGCAACATGGGAGAAACTTTTTCATTATTGCTTTCAATATGATGCCCTTTTTAGCCGGAGAAGTGGGGATGGGTTGATGTTGGTTAATGAGCCTCATGTTATTTTTCTAAACATCATAATAGAGACCAAAATATTGTACGCTGGAATTTGTCTTCTAGATTTTATCATGACAAAGATGAAGTTCTGGTCATCGTCCATCCATAATGTCATTACTTTGTGAAGTACTCCTCACTAAAACAGGTGTCCAAACCTGTACTTCACTTCTCCATGGTGTGCTCTTCTGCTACCAGAGACAGTAGACTTTGTATAACCTTAGAGTTTGCACTTTGCAGATTACAACTGATGACTTGTTACAAGCTGCACAAATTGAAGAACGAGGAATGCTTGACCGGAAGGAGAGGAGCCCTGAAATGTGGAAGCAAGTCGCTATTAATGAAGCAGCGATGGCTGTGGTGGCAGTGAACTTCCCAGATCTTAGAAATATTGAGTTTGTAATGCTCTTACTCTCTTCTATATTGCTTTTTACTGTCTGTTTTTTTATTTATTAGTATCTTTTTTTTGATAATTTACTCTCTGCTTTCTCATTATTGTTGTTATGGTATGATAATTGGGAGAAGTATCTTTACTGAGTTAGGCAATCATATCTGTGCTTCTGCTTTGCTTTTGTCTTGGTTCACTCTTCAATAATACCCAAATATGCATTTATTTTTACTAGATGCTTGCGTCACATCTATGACAAAGGCTGAAGAACTGTTGTACTGCATGGATTTCTGTCTTTGGCTAACTGCTTGGAAATATGAATTCTGGCATTTCTTCCTAATTATTCAGTGTTGGTGGAATATCATGTCATTATATTACCTTGTCAAGAATTAGCTCTAGTGTTATGTTTAGGATAAGTAGAAGTAAGACGGAATACCTGCACGGCAAGTTTAGTCAACATGAGAAGAGCGAAGTTGAGGTGAGACTACATCTTGCACGTAGTAGATAACTGTTTGAAAGTTGACGAAGTAGTTGCGCATGTTCAAATGTTAATATTGATTATATTTGTTCCCTATACAATATGTATGGATATGAGCTTTGAAGTTTAGATGATAACTAAAATCTCAATCTAAGTTAACCATGTTATAAAGGAAAGAAGCAATATCCATATAGTAGAATACTGACTTGTTTTGAACTACTGGTATGGGTGGCAAACAAATTTTGGGTCAGTTAGGAGAAAGAGTAATCAATGTTCGTCCTCCTTCCTGAATTTTGATTTTCTCATGCTTTTTCTTCTTTTATGCGGAAATTTCTGTCAAATTTAACCATGTACTAGACAAAGGAAGCTGTACCCATGTAATAGAATATTACTTGCTAGCAAGGAGTTTTGAAGTGCACTGACTGCTGGTACAGATAAACTTGGGTCAGTTAGGAAATATTTGATGATAGAGCAATCAATGTTTCTTCTTCCTGAATTCTGATTTCTCATGCTCTTTGTTTGACAAGATACGGAAAAGTGGAATCATGCTCGTTAATGCAAGTTAGAGTTGGAAGCTAAAGCTTTCTCTTGTCTTTTTCTTCTTCCTCCAAAGTGCATTGAGTTCTTATTTTCATACTTGTCAAAATAACTGTTCATCATCGTTATAATTGATGATTAATTGAGCCAATTGCTACCGTCTACAGATGAACTTTCCTCAAAGTGCCTTTTATGACGGCTGTTTTTTGTAATGTTTCTTTTTGAGAAGGTCACTATTGCTCCAAGGGCTGGCAGGGAACTTGGTTATGTGCGAATGAAAATGGATCATGTCAAATTTAAGGAAGGAATGCTGAGGCACGATTTCTATCCCCTTCATATTGCACTTATCTTTCTGATTTCTTCTCTCAAAACTTAAAATTGAAAATCAAATGCAACAAGATATGCTAGTGTATATGTAATGGAACTAAGAAGTGAGTATTTCAAATCTCTAATCATGTATTGCCTTATGTGAAGTGAAGAAACATATCTGTAGACACCAAAGACATGAAGTATTTGCTTTTGAAATGCCTCATTGTCTGTTGGTCTTGCTTCCCATGTAAGCAATTTGGAAGAGGCGACTGCCTACTACATTGGCGCGACTGCACCTCAGAAGTCAAAGAAAAAAAAAATTCCTGAGTGTAGTCATCTTTAACTTTTAAAATTCATTTTAATGCAGCCGACAGTCACTCTTGGATCACATCACTGTTCAGCTAGCACCACGTGCTGCTGATGAGCTGTGGTATGGAAAGGACCAGGTAAGATATGCAGAAACCTTAGTTTTTATTTTGCACCATTTGTCACCTAGCACTTAAATACTTCAAAAGGATCCAGTGTTGCTTTTGTTGGTGTCTTAAAGATTATTAAGAATGTAGCCATGACGGGAAGTCCACTGGGGCAATAATTAGTCACTTATACATTTAAAATATTTCAGCTCAGTACCATATGGGCGGAGACCGCAGACAATGCTAGATCGGCGGCTCGGACTCTTGTTCTTGGAGGTCTTTCTGAGAAACATTATGGTTTGTCTA
>MU784233.1:0-21782 GCA_026770625.1 Nicotiana glauca | reverse complement strand
CAACACACACACACCCCCCACCCCACTTTAGTAGTTTAACTATTCCCCCTTCCCCATTGATCAATTGCTTAAAGGCAATGGAAATTTTAACAAAAATATATGTTTCCTCCTTCCAGAAGTATGAATACTTCATTTGTATGCGGTTGCTAGAGTTTCAAATATGCTTCTAAAATAGAAAAGATTCCAGTCTCTGTTTTTCGGTTGCACTTCTTTGGTATTGCATTCCATCTGTATTTTCCATATGGATGTGTTCTGCGTGACACCTGAATTCCAAAATACATTGTGCTTTTTAGGACATTGACTCAGAGGCACTAAGGATCTTACATATGTGCTATGGTCGTGCAAAAGAGGTATCAGTAGACTCATTCCCTTTCCCTGCCCCTCTGGTCTAAGTGGGAAAAGAAGAAGATAAAGTTAGTTAAGAAACTGCATGTTGCACAGGTTTTCATTAATGTATTCCTGAAATGCCTGTACAGATCCTTGAGCGAAACCAGAACCTTATGGATGCAGTTGTTGATATACTAGTTGAGAAAAAAAGTCTTCAAAAGGAGGAATTCTTTAATTTAGTTAAGCTACATGGATCCCTTCAACCATTGCCTCCCAGTATAGTTGATCTCAGGTCAGCTAAACGCTTGGAGTTCCAGGATACTCTCACAAAGCAGAAGGAAGTAGTTTCTCAGGGACGCAATTGAGCAAGGTATTTCAGATTGTGACGCAATGATTATCAAACCATGAGCTACTTTGCTCTGTTAGTTTTCTCCTGGAAACGTGCTCCTTCAGTGGTTACGGAAGGTGTTTTTTGGCTACTGGGGGTCGAGCAGCTGCAATTTTTTCTTCTAATTTGCATGGTACAACTTCCTTCTATCTCTTTTCGCCTTGAAGATTCTATTGAAGTGGTACAGCTGTGGAAGGAGAATACTGCTACCTCAGATTGGCTGGAGCAGAGAGTGCAAGAGCTCTCTGGGTGGATTTGTAAGCATTCAAGCCCAAATGATAATCTTGGACCTATGAAGCTGTAAATGTTTACTGGAGGGGGTGAACTTGTTTTTGTTTTCGTTTTTCTCTTTCTTTCTTACTTTTTTGGGAGGACTGGTGTGTTCCTTTAGCTGGTTTTCCCTTTTCAGTTTTGATATAGATTGCACAATAGAGAGGACATGTATCCGAATTATAAGTCGGATATAATATGTATTCCTAAGGTTGCTGTAACAACTCCAAAATACAGATTGTATTGATGGTAATCTAACGATTACAACTCAAAGGAAATAGAATAACAGTAATGGAAATGCAAAATGGGCTAAGTAAGATAGAATAGAACCAAAGAAGGGCACGAGAAGCTAGATTCAGAATTGGGGAGGAGAGGACTCAGGCATTTTTCTCAACAGTATTCGCATGCCTGCATACCGCCTTCGCATGCCCTGCATACTCCCTGAATCCCAAATATAACTTCCCGATAATCTATTCGATTGTTTAATCCTTGGGCTTTCTCTTAAATTAGGTCCCGGCCTAATAGTCCTAACTGGATCAGTCTTGTTCAACGAATTTGGCCAATAAGTCCTTACTGCGTTAGCCTTGTTCACAACAATACTCCCCTCATAAAAAAATCCTTGTACTCAAGGTTTGAGTTAGGAACATTGCTAGCAACACGTACCCCACCAAATATTGGCCCGATGTAAGTGAGCATTGAGCCTCCAGTAGGAATGGAGTGCATATACAAGTCTTTCAAACAACACGAGCAAATATCCATTGCGCGTAGAAAGGTGATTGTTGCAGATTCTGCAATTACAAGCAAGGGCCTATCTTTTGAGATGCTTGGTTCTCTGTCTATATCTTGAGTTAGACTCATAATGAAAGCACCAATGTAACAACTCCAAAATACAGATTGTTTACAAAATAGAATAGAACTCCAAAATACAACTCAACGAAGTAGAGCAACAGTAATGGAAATACAAAATGCAGAAGCTAAGTAAATAGAATAGAACCAAAGAAGGAGATGAGAAGCTATACTCAGAATTGGGGAGGTGAGGACTCGGACATTTTTTCTCATAGTATTCGCATGCCCTACACATCCCCCTGGATCCCAAATATAACTCCCCGATAATGTATTCGGTTGTTTGGGTTTTCTTTTAAATTAGGTCCTTGCCCAATAGTCCTAACTGGATTAGTCTTGTTCAGCAAATTTGGCCCATAAATCCTTAATGCGTTAGCCTTGTTCACAACAATACTCCCATCCTAAAAAAAAACCTTGTCCTCAAGGTTCGAGGAACACTGCTAGCAACCCGTCTCCCACCAAATATTGGCCCGATGTAAGGGATCATTGAGCCTCCAGTAGGAATGGAGTGCATATACGTCTTTCAAACAACACAAACAAATATCCATTGCGCGTATAAAGGTGATTGTTGCAGATTCTGCAATTACAAGCAAAGGCCGATCTTTTGAGATGCTTGGTTCTCTGTCTATACTCTTAGTACTGTCATGATAAGAAAGTAGATGGCTAACAAGTGATTTTGTCAAGAAGCCAAAGACTAGTGTACTAATGAGCATAACAATAGTTGCAAGGGCATATAGAAAAAGAGCCTTATCTTGATAAAGAACCTGCAACATAAAATAATTTCCATTGACGAGAATATTGCTCCAATATTTGCTACCACCACAGATTCAAAATATTGTAACACCCCACCATCTCCTATAGTGACAATATAAGTATACCAATTTTTTCTTCCAACAAACAAATGAATGATAAGTCCACGTAAACAAATCTTGTGAACCAGTTGCTGTCATACACGACTTTAACTAAATGCTCATCACCATTTCGTTCTACTATTTCCATAGGCCCACAAACACTAGTTTGAATCTCTTCAAATTGGCACATAGTTCTGGAACCCAATAACAACATGAAGCGGTGCAATATGATTCATTCCAACAAGCACCACGTAGCAAATCTCAGTTTCACAATCAAGAGCAGTACTAAAATCATGTTATGAAACTATTGACCATGTGAAGTTCTCCACCAAAGCTTTATGTTTAACATCCAAATATTCAGCCAAGACTAGTGTATATTCTTCCCCTGCAATTGAAGGACATGTGGATGCAATGTAGCCATAGATAACATACAGCTCACTAGTGTGACTACCTACAATTATGAAATAAGACCAAAAAGGTTCAACTGGAACCAATACCAAGTCATTTTCTGTTGAGCGCAAGCTAAAACAAGAAAGCGTTAGAAGCTTCAACTTGAGAATTATCACTGTCTCTTTTAAATGCCTTCAGTCCTTGTCTAATGCACATGCATCAAGCAAGACTTGACACCCATCTTCATATGTCAAACTCATGCACTGATAAGAGAACACAAACAGTTCCATCTTCTTTCTTTTCTTATTCTGGTTATTCTTTTCTAAGTAATTATCAAAGAGATTAACAATTGAAGATGTAGCAACTACCAATGCAAAATCAGACAGAAAAATGGAGAGACACATACACCATTGCCATCCCCAATCCCACACGTGAGTCATACAGTTAGAGCTAAGGTCTTGAAATTTATCCCTGGTGCCGTGATAATGTGATTTATATGAGGGCTCAACTCAATTTCCAGCTCAGTCATAGTTTGGTTGATAAGAAATTGAAGAATTGGAACCCGAGACTTGATAATATACTCCAAATGTTTCGCCATAATTTTCTCAAGATATTCTGTATTTGTCCTGTGAGCGAGATGCTATAGGATTGGGTGAAAATGCTCTGGAACCAATTCGTGTTTGATATTTGCATCTTCCTTGATTAGGCTAGTAGCACTCAGATGTGGTTGAACCGCAGGCACTGAGTCTTCGACTAGCATTTTCACATCGCTCTCTTCCTTGGACTTTCCATCTTTGAAGGAAGACTCCATTGGTGTTATACAGTTATAGGGAGTAAGGCAGTTACATTTGAAAGAGAACTAATGTTGTATACTTGGAGATAGAAAAATGGAGAGATATATACACCATTGCCATCCCGGATCCCACACCCGAGTCATAGAGTTAGAAACCACATACTCTGAATAGAATCTTAGATCTAAGGTCTTGAAATTTATCCCTGGTGCCACGATAATGTGATTTCTATGAGGGCTCAACTCAATTTCCAGCTCACTCATAGTTTGGTTGATAAGAAATTGAAGACTTGGAACCCGAGACTTGATAATATACTCCAAATGTTTCGACATAATTTTCTCAAGATATTCTGTATCCGTCATGTGAGCGAGATGCTGTAAGATTGGGTGAAAATGCTCTGGAACCAATTCGTGTTCGATATTTGCATCTTCCTTGATTAGGCTAGTAGCAGTCAGCTGCGGTTGAACCGCAGACACTGAGCCTTCGACTAGCACTTTCACATCGCTCTCTTCCTCGGACTTTCCATCCTTGAAGGAAGACTCCATTGGTCTTATAGGGAGTAAGGTAGTTACATTTGAAAGAGAATTAATGTTGTATACTTGGTCGTTGGTATTGCCAACATCCATGCTATGCTTACGATCGATCTCCTTTTCAAACATTTCAACGAACACCTTGCACCTTCCACACCAATTGTACTTTGACTGATTCTAGTCCCTTTTGACGGAAACGAAATCCCACCTTCGCAATAAAATATTCCCAATCCACCAGCTGCTTGTTCCGGAAGAGTCATCGGTACCAGTCTAAAGCTTATCCATCGAGATAGGACGAGGCGAGCAGTAACTTGTTGTTTTCTGAAATTCCATAGAATGCAAAGTACCTTTCAGCCTGAGAAATCCTGAACTCTGGATTCTCGTCACAAAATCGTCGGAATTCCACAGGAGTGGGCTTACTTGTTGCAAGGTTTCCAACTTTTTTCAGAAGATGGAGATCATTGGATTGATTGGCTCTTTTATCCCCGAGGTTTTATGGCAAGCTCGAGCCTAGCTACTAGGCATTGGATATGAAAATGCAGGAGGGTGGTCGAATTAGATTGGTGGTTCGTGATTGGGCCCGAGATCGGGGGATTGGGGTGAGAGCGTTAAAGCCAGCCTCTTTGTTTCGAACGGAAAGAAGACTTGCCAACTCATGCAACAGTGAACGAATTTCAGCCAAATCCTTAGACCATGAATCCTCGTGACATTAATTGAACCATCGATAGTTCGAATTATTTGGTCCTCCGCTGAAGACCTATGGATGAAAACATCAATGTAACAACTCCAAAATACAGATTGTATTAATGGTAATCTAACGATTACAACTCAAGGAAGTAGAATAACAATAATGAAAATACAAAATGCAGCTAAGTAATATGCTGTTTGGCCAAGCTGCAAAAATCAACTTATTTTGAAAAGTGCTTTTCTCAAAAGTACTTTTGGGGAGAAGCAGTTTGTGTTTGGTTAATTAGTTTGAAAAAACACTTCTGAGCAGCAATTAGTGTTTGGCCAAGCTTTAAAAAACTGCTTCTAAGTGTATTTTTCTCAAAAGTGCTTCTAAGAAAAGTGCTTTTTGGAGAGAAGCTACTTTTTTCTGCTTCTCAAAAACTACTTCTGCTTCTCCTCAAAAGCACTTTTTTTCTTCCAAAAGCTTGGCCAAATACCTCAATTTTTGGCCAAAAGTGCTTTTGGCCCCCCAAAAAGCACTTTTGGCAAAAAAGAAGCCGGACAGGCTATAAGATAGAATAAAACCAAAGAGGGGGATGAGAAGCTATACTCAGAATTGAGGAGGAGAGGGCTCAGACATTTTTTCTCAACAGTATTCGCATGCCCTGCACATCCCTTGGATCCCAAATATAACTCCCTGTAATCTATTCGGTTGTTTAATCTTGGGTTTTCTCTTAAATTAGGTCCTTGCCCAATAGTCCTAACTGGATTAGTCTTGTTCAATAAATTTGGCCCATAAGTCCTTACTGCGGTAGCCTTATTCACAATAGTTGCATAATATTCTTACTAATATCAACTGTATAAGTAGCATTATTCAAGTTCACAGTTTATAAAATGCACTTCAAGCCTTAGTAGGCAGATTGTACTTGTGCTTGTGAGAGATAGTTGGTAGCCAATGAAACAGGTGAGGTGTGCGCAAGTTGCACTATTACTTTTTATTAAAAAAATTGCTCCCTATTGTTAACTGTGAAAATGCCAGCACCGTAGATTAATTTGGTCTCTCCTAAATTGTAAAGTCATTACTGCCTTTGAACTAATCTATGCTTATTTGTGTTGGACATGTGGATTCGAAACATTCTAAATCAAAGGATTAAACCTACTATTCTTTGACAATGAGTTTGGATTTAGTGGATATATTACAAAAATTTAGAACTGCCTTATAAGAATGTTATTTGAGCTTAAAGCAACGAATTCGCTTGCACCTATTCACGCCAAGAACATACTGTTGTCGCTACCGTGTTAAAACAGAAATTAGGAAAAACTGTTAGAAGAAACTGAAAAGCTGTAAACGATAAAAAATATTCCGAGTCCACAATTTACTTGTGCGTTCTTAAGGAATTTTAACCTCCTCACAAGTTGCCAAGGTAATGAATTAAATCCTCCCAGGATGAAATAGAATAAACCTTCCTGCAACAGTGACAATACAAACGGTAGGATACCAACAAACTCAAAGGACGGAACACAATCACAAAATCACACTTACGAATTTGAAAAAGAAACTGCGAAGTAGAATGCAGGAAATCCGAAGCCGAGCCGAGCGACGACGACGACGCGAGACTTCATTTTCTTCAACTCCTTTAAGAGTTCTAAGAAGTGATCCTATATTTATACACACAAATGTAGTTGTCCCTCACCAATGAGGGACAAAGTTCATTTGACAAAGCTCATTTGATTCAAATTTTTTAAATTTTTCATTTTCCTCCATTTTATTTTCCACTATTTTCCAATTTACACTTCCCATCTTTAAAGCCCAATGACTTAAAGTCCAACACATATAAGGCATGTTTGGCTATTAAAAAAAATTCATTTTTTTCAAATCAGTATTTGCCAATAATATTTTTAATTTTCATTCGGATATGAATTTCGAAATTTATCGAAAATTTGAACAATTATAAAAAACTGTTTGTTCAAAATTTTCATTTCAGATTACTCATAAAAGTTCAAAAACAATCCAAAATTGTATTTATATCCAAACACAACTCTAATTTTCAAATATTATTTTCTTGATTTTTTAAAATACTTTTTGGGAATTTTACAATTCTTTATGTCGAGATGCCCAATTGCCCACTAAATAATGTATGTTGGAACTTGAGAAGGAAGTGTGACTACTTGAAATAGTTGTACTATCCTGTGACGTGTAACAATAGTTTTAAGGAAAGTGGGAAAAGTGAGGTTGAGTTTACCTAGACGGAGGATGAGGATATGGATAATGGATTTCAGTTTCAGTAATCTCACAAATCTTTGCAAGAAGAAAACGTGTGCTAATCTCCTAAGCTGAGTATTTGGAATATTATTAAGCATCTCATAAGAGTCTTGATTCTTGGAAAATAAAAACAAAAGCAATACTTCTATTCTTTAGTCAATTCAACGTCGATACTAAATGCTACTAGTCTACTACTATTGATTAGACCCTGACGGTAAAAATTTATCCGACTAATATATATATGACATATATTTTGCATATGAACTTCAATCATTTAATTATGGTAAATTATATGAATTCTCGTCTAATTAAAATAATTAAACATAGTGAGTTTATATAATTTGATGTAAACACCCAATTCATAATGCTGCGAGTTTGACCAATTTTACACCACCTCAATTCATAAGAATTTACTCACTTGGCTTTTATATGTACGTGTGACTTTTAGTGGGCGTTTTGACATAAAAATTGTAATTTTTGAAGGAAAAAAAAAATAGTATTTGAAATTAAATTGAAAAATGGTATTTGAAATTTGAAATTGTAATTGAGTATTTATTTCACTTGAAAAAAATATTGTAGTTTTATGAGTGGGGAAAAAAAATTCTAAAAATTTTGAAAAATTCATTTTGAAAAAATTTCCAAAAACTTGCTAAACTTCATGGAAAAACACATTTTGAAAAAAAATTGAAAAAGGGGGAAAACAATTATGGACAAACGGGGCCTTAATATATACTCCATTTTAAATCTGGAGAAAATGATTACTTATATTTTTATAACGTAAAATATTTTTGAAAATGTTAGTTTATATTTAGTCAACAATGGCATGCCAATTGGAAGAGTTGGTATGAATGCTAGGAGGAAGCTTCCTCTTTTGATGTCACCCAAGACATCAAGAAGAGGTACCAATGACATCAAGAGGAAGTCTCTACCTCTATAAATAGATGCACTCCTTCATTTGTAGTGATCATCCCAAAAATAATACAATACATTGTAGTGAGTAAAGAGTTAAGAGAGAAATTCTCTTAAGTGTAATTGGGAAATCTCCGCTTCCTTTGTTGATAATAAAAAGGCAATTATTCTCTGGTGGACGTAAGATTATTTTGATCCGAACCATGTTAAATCTTGTATTCTTTCTTTTACGTTTCCGCTAACAATTGGTATCAGAGCGACATGATTCCTTAACGATCCAAGGAGGAAGAACAAGCAAAGATGAGTTCTATGAAGTTTGAAATTGATAGATTCAGTGGACGCAAAAACTTCAATATCTGAAAGATCCAGATGATGGCACTACCGCGGAGGGAAGGTTCAATTCATGCTATTGACGGAAAATATCCTAAGGATATATCAGCTTCCGACAAGGAAAAGATCGAAAGGGATGCATTGAGTGCAATCCAACTATCCATTGCACCTAACATGCTTTGTAAAGTGAGTACCAGTATCGAAGAGACGGCCAAACAGTTATGGGAAAAGCTAGAAGGGGTATACCAAGACCGATCAGTGCCAACAAGGATGTTGTTACAACGACATCTTCACACATTTAAGATGGGGCTAGGTACTTCGTTACAAGATCATTTAGATGCGTTCAATAAACTTGTCATGGATTTACAGATTGCATGAATTAAAAGGGAGGAGGAGACGCTTGCATGTGCTTTGCTATTTTCATTGACTTCAGGATATCGTGATATTGAGAATTCAATGGTGTATAGAAAGGAGTTTATCAAGCTTGAGCAAGTACGACAGGCACTTAACTCTAGTGATGTGCGAAGACACGTTGAAAGAGACAGAGATGACTAAGCAAGTGGGCTCTTTGTGAGAGGCTGGACTAGCCAACAGGGAAAGAGCAAATCAAAGCACAGATCAAAGTCTAGTGTGAACAAGAAGAATACAGAGTGTTGGGGTTGTGGAAAGAAGGGGCACTTTGAACGAGATTGCCAATGTCAAAATCCAAGGAAAAGGCGAGTGCATCTACAGTTGAACAGGTACATGATTTTGATAATGATTAAGTACTAACAACATCATGTAATATAGTAGTTATGTAAACAAATAGGTGTTAGACTCTGCTTGTACGCTGCATATGACGTTCTGAAAAGACTGGTTTAGCAGCTATGAGAAAAGTGGAGGAACCGTAGTAATGGGCAATAATGCAACTTGTGCAATAGTTGGCATTGTCTCAGTTCGATTTTGCTGCCATGATGGAGTTGTGAGGACTATTACATAAGTTCGTCATGTTCCTGATCTGAAGAAGAATTTGATCTCCTTGGGTACTCTAGATGAACAAGGCTATAGGTATATGTGCGAAGCAGGAACTATAAAGGTGACTAAAGGTTCTTTAGTCATGCTGAAAGGCAAGATGGAGAACAGCCTTTACACATTGGCCGGAAGCACCATTGTTGGCTCTGCAAATGCATCTATAGTGCAGTTATCTAATGATGACAAGGCAAGACTATGGCACATAAGACTGGGTCATATGAGCGCACGTGGACTGGAGATGTTGAGCAATCGTAACCTTTGGAAGGTGAGAAGATCAACACACTTGACCTATGTGAACACTGCATTCTAGGGAAGCAGAAGAAGGTCAGCTTCAGCACTGGCAAACACAAGACAAGAGGAGTTCTAGACAACATCCATTCAGATTTATGGGGTCCCCCTAAACTTCCATCGAAGGGCGAAAAGAGGTATCTTCTCACTTTTATTGATGATTTCCCACGAAAGGTTTGAGTGCATTTTTTGAAGGCAAAAAGTGATGCCTTTGAAGCATTTAAAGAGTGGAAGATTTTGGTTGAAAATCAAATAGAGCGGAAAATCAAGTATCTTTGCACAGACAATGGCTTGAAGTTTTGCAATGAAGAGTTCAATGAATTCTGCAAGGTTCATGGGATCTCAAGACATAGGACTGTCAGGCATACTCTACAGCAGAATGGAATTGCCGAGAGATGAACAGAACTCTTCTTGAAAAGGCTCGTTGTATGCTCATACAAGCCAAAATGTCCAAAGTATTTTGGGTTGAAGCAGTTCACACTAATGCTCATATTGTCAATCGATCTCCAGCATCGAAAATTGACTTTAAGACTCCGAATGATGTATGGTCAGGTGAACCCTCTAACTATTTATACTTACGAGTATTTAGGTGTCCAGCTTATTATCACGTTAATGAAGGAAAGCTTGAACCAAGGGCTAAAAAGGCCATATTCGTAGGGCATGTGGATGGAGTAAAAGGGTACAAACTTTGGTGTTTGTCTTTACTCAAATTTATAGTTAGTAGAGATGTCACATTCGATGAATCCTCTATACTTGATCCCCGTAAAGTTTCTATGGATTTTTCAAGAAACAAGAACAACGAGCAGGTGGAGATTCTGGTGGAGCTTGCCAAGGAAAAGGTTCAAGAAACTCAGGTTAAAGATGATTCAGAAGATGTAGACCTTAAAGAACTTGCTGTGAATGAACAATACACAATTGCGAAGGGGAGAGAGAAGAGGCAGATACGAGAACCGGAATGCCTTATAGATCATAAACTTGATTTGCATATGCGTTCGTAGCTGCACAAGAAGAGATTAAGGATTTAGGGCCCTCCTCGTATATTAAAGAAACTTCTTGCAAGGATGCATCACAATGGTGGTTAGACATGACTGAAGAGACTGACTGAAGAGATGGAGTCTCTTCACAAGAATCAGACATGGGTCTTAGTGAAAAGACAAAAGGGGAAGAGGACAGTTGGATGCAAGTGGGTCTACAAAAATAAAGAGGAATTCCTGAAGTGGAAGATGCTAGGTTCAAGGCAAGATTGGTTGCAAAAGGTTTCAGTCAAAAGGAGGGAATTGACTACAATGAGATTTTCTCTTCAGTCGTGAAGCATAGCTTAATTCGCATGCTACTAGCATTGGTTGCACAATTTGACTTGGAGCTTCAACAACTTGATATCAAAACTGCTTTCTTACACGGTGATTTAGAAGAGACAATGTATACGGATCAGCCTGAAGGTTTCCTAGCTGAGGGAAAAGAAGATCACGTATACCAACTAAATAAGTCTTTGTATGGTTTGAAGCAATCCTCTAGACAGTGGTACAAGAGGTTTGATGCATTCATGACTACACATGAATTCTTAAGGAGTGCATTTGATATCTGTGTGTATCACAAGAAGATGTCTAGTAACTCAATGATTTATTTACTGTTGTATGTTGATGATATGCTTATTGCTGCTAACAACATTACAGAGATAAATGCTTTGAAGAAACTGTTGAGTAAGGAATCTGACATGAAGGATTTAGGAGCTGCAAAGAAAATCCTTGGTATGGAGATTTCAATAGAAGACGGTGTTGTACATCTTTCTCAGAAGAGGTATATTGAAAGAATTCTCGAGAGATTCAATATGCATACGTGCAAGCCTATAAGTACACCATTAACTCCTCATCTTAAACTTTCAGAGTTACAAATGCCTCAATATGAGGATGATGTGGAGCATATGTCAAAGATTCCTTATGCAAGTGCAGTTGGTAGCATTATGTATGCTATGGTATGCATACGTCCAGATATTGCTCAATCTTTAAGTGTGGCGAGTAGATACATGTCCAGCCCAGGAAGGAGGCATCGGGAAGCTATCAAGTGGTATTGAGATATCTCAAGGGAGATTCTGGTATTGGTCTGAACTTTCGAAAAAGCGGGGGGAGGTATGTCAATTCTCGGTTATGTAGATTCTGACTATGTAGGAGATCTTGACAGAAGAAGGTCCACAACTGGATACATCTTTACCCTCGTTGGCAGTTCCGTTAGTTGGTAGTCGACTCTGCAGTCGATTGTCACTTTGTCTACGACAGAAGCAGAGGTTGATGTTGATACCCAATTTTTTCTATGTATTTTCATACTCAAAATACTTTCAAAATAGCATGTGTATGCATATAAACGCATGCCCAAGAATTTTGGTATTTTTCCTAATTTTTTAAAGATTTTTAAAATCGATTTATTGCCCATTTTGGAAATACAAAATTAGTAATTATTTCCAAAAATTATCCTTTTTGTGATTAACTTATTTTATCCTCATATTTATACAAAAATATAATTAAGGTAATTTTTGCATATTTTTATGAATTTATTTGGTATTTTTAAAGCTAAATTGCATATAATTGCAATTATAGCCTATTTTACGATTAACAATATTTTTACAATTAGGAAATTATTCCCAGTATTTTTGGATTAATATTTATATAGTTCAGTGCTTTTAATTTGATTTTAAAATTATTATTGCTATTTATAAAAAAATAAAAGGGGAAAATTGGCTATTTAAAAGCTAGCCTCGTTTCATTTCAATTACAACCCATTTGGCATTTCAATTATAGCCTAAATTAACCCCTAATTAACCTAAATTTGAACCCAATTTCGGACCATCCCAATCCCATTTAATCCCAACCATTAACCCGTCTATATTACCCAACCCGAGCCCTTTTGATCTGGATCGTTGATCTTTGAGATCAAGGGCCCTTATTCACCCTACCATGATTAAACCTAGGTGACTACCCTAATCCCCCCATTTTCATTCCAGCAGCCACCTCTGAATACCCTCCCCCTCTCAAACTCTCTCGAATGTTCCTGAAAACCCTAAACGCCTCTACCCTCTTCAACCTCGACTCACCGGAATCCATGGCCTCTTAGGCCATGGACGACCTATACTCATCTCCTATTACCTCTTATGTGCCTAATACTCGAAGGTTCGAGGCCAGACCTCAAAGGTCTTCACCCAGACCTTCGCCGATTCAAAGTTTCCGGCCATCTCCGACCTTGCTCCGATATATCCTAGCCTCCTGAGTCTGATTCCGACCTTATCCGCCTTAGATCGGACCTTTTCCAAGCCTTTATCATCCTAGGGTTCCTCTGAAACCCTAACCATTCAAGGTTTTCTCCGATTCTTTTTAGATTCGTTGTATATCTATGCTATACTTGAACTTTTAAATGATTTCCCTAAATTTTTCTTTGAAAATTACTTTCAAAACCCTTCTTTTCCAATTTAGGGTTTTCTAGAAAATATTTAAGAGTTTTTATGTTTTCTTCTTCTTTGTGTTTGCCTCTGCTGTGTTCTCATATCCTCTTTCGTATGCTTTCCTTACTATGTTTTCTATACTATTGTCTTGTAGATTTTTCTACTGTATTTTATCATGTTCTTATATGTTTGTTGTATTGTGTTTTCCTATATGCTTTTCTGCTATACCTTTTCCAGCAATTCTTGTGTTTTCTACTATATTTTCCTTGCTAAGTTCTTATGGTTCTTTGTCCGCCTTCTACTGAGCCTTGTTTAGGGTTCTTCTAAGCATGTTTCTCCTGTTTTTCTTATCATTATTTGCATTGTGTGCTTTGAATCCTTCTACTTTAATTGCATATTGCTTTGCCATACATGTTTCGATCTAATTGCTTGCTCTCTTTTTATGATTTTCCTGAACTAGGATTCTTATTTCAAAACCCCCAACTCTTTTAAGAGTTTCATATGATTCTGACTTTTGATAAACTCTTCTAAACTCCGCTACTGGATTTTTATGCTGATTTACACAACAGTCTTCTTTCATACTCACATGCTCCTTATATATGATGAATTTCCCTCTAATTGGTCTTTAAATTTGCAATTAGCGTAAACCTCCTTCTGAATATAGCTTGATTGCTTTTCCTTCCATCTTTTACTAATTCCCTAGATGATTTGGTTTAAGTAAGACCCTTCTTTATTTTTGTGACTTGGTTCACTCATACCAAATTTCAGACCTTTGTGATTTACTGGCTGTCAACTGATTCTCTTACCTTATTTTCATAAATCGTGTACTGTCAAGACCCTGTCCTTAAATAACTTCCATGTACTTTCCTCTGATTTGCTACTTTGCACAAAAGGTTTGTTTAATTTCTTTCCTTAATTAGTTTTACCGTTTGAATTTGAATCCCTTAATTAAAGGGAGTCTTATGTAATTGATTTACAATCAGTCTTCAATTATTTTCTTACCTTATTTCTACCTGCTTTCTGCACTATAAATACACGACCCTTTTTCACAAGACACACACAAGAACACGATTGAACACACTGAAAACTACACAATTTCACAATTCTTTTTTGAACTCTTACTTAAAAGTATTCTTGTTTCTTGCTGCACTTTGGCTTTCTTACAAGACTACTGTTTCTCTTATTTGTCTCTCTGAAACTGGTATGTCCTAACTTAATTTTTCAGCATCACCCTAATGTGTTTTACTTATAGTCCTTGTATCCATGTCTATTTTCTTTTCTCTGTAAAGTTTAGCATTTAACTTAACATGCCTACATGCTACTATTTTCTTCCCTTTCTTGTGAACACTTGCTCCCTATCACATTACCCCCCTGTGTGTTTGTGAGTGGGGGACTTAGGGCATGGCAACAAGAAATGTTGTCCATGAACTAAGTTTGACCCCTTAGCCTCTAATTAGACTGGAGAGTGTGCCAGTATCTCTCATTGCTGGGCATGCCCTTTGCCTGCTCTTTCTTTGTATCCTGCTTCTATTATGAACCCCCATTCCCCATTCCCCTATGTGTGCTGAGTTAAAGTTCATGGCCTGGCAGCACCCAAATTGCTGTCCAGGGCTGAACCTGACCTTCAATAGGTCCTAACTCCTCAATTTAAAGATGACAGACTAATCAAGGGTGTGCTAGCATCCCAATTGCTGGGTATGACCACCAGCCTGCCATGGACTTCCCTAGTCTCTCCCCTATTGCACTTATATTTACTCCTAGACTCTAAGTTTTGCCCCCTCCTTTGAGCCTTGCCTTGGGACCTTGAGCTCCCTCTGAACTTGGACATTGGAGGGCTGGCCCTTCCACACTGCACTGTAATTCTGTAATGACATTTGGGGTGTAAGCATTTCCTGGAGTTCCTGAAGCTCCTTGGAACTTTGACACACCCCAGATGAGAGAAAGGCTTTGAAAATCTGCTCTTTGGAAGTTGGTTTATCTCATGTATCAAACTAGGAGTCTGAATTAGGCTCTCCTTGGTTGGAATGTTAATTTTCTGATGTAATTTACTCTTTCCAGATTCATTCAAGTTGTAATAATTTGTAATAACTATAGGGTGTATAGTAAAAATGGGAGGGTCTCTTGTGTATGCATGCGGGGTAGATATCATGCCTTAGGTTTTATTTTCTGCAATCACAACGCCTTCATTTATGAATCTACATATAAATATCCTGCCTATGGGTCATTTTTTTTCATCATACATTTAGAAATCCTGCCTATAGGTCATCTCATTACGCAATTAGAAATCATACCTATAAGTTTATTCATATTTGCATATAGATATCCTGCCTATAGGTCATTTCTTTATACATTTAGAAATCATGTCTAAGTTTATCCACATCTACATTTAGAAAGCATGCCTATAAGTTTATTCACATCTGCATTTAGAAATCATATCTATAAGTTTATTCACACCTGCATATAGAGACCATGTCTATAAGCTCTCCACACTTCTGCACATCATTTATCTCTAGGCAAACGATTTGTAGGCCCAAATAAAAAAAAATGCACTCTAGATACCATGTCTATAGGAATCTCACACTTGTATAAATGCTTTAAAAATCAATCACGCCTAGAGAGCATGTCTATAGGAATAACTAAAATTTGAATCGTCCATCTCGCTTGTAAGTCTAAAATCAGTAATCTAGTCGTTTTAAAATCTGCAGAACTTTTGTTTGTTTCTAATCTTCCTTTAAAATCAGTACGCCTTCTGCATTGTTAGATATCATGATTACAGGCCACACCTAGGCAAACCATTAGGTAATTAATTAACTACACCAGTCTTTAATAATTACAACCAGCAGGCAGGTCTAATTCAGACTTATTATATGAAAATATGTGATATATCAGCCACCTTTCCTATGTTAAGTTTAATTAAAGAGAGTATCTGAAGTCATGCTATGTATTTGCATTTAAATGAGGAGGCCTGTCTGAGCCCTTAACTACTGTTTGTCTCCCCCTATTTGACTATATGTTTTATTTTTTGCCTAAATTTTTATCCTTTCTTAAACTTCTGAAAAGCCCCAATTCCCTTCCCTTTAGGACTAGTAGTCCCAATGCCTCCAGGACTGATAGGATCGGGACGGGTAATAGCATGCAATAAGTGACGATACTATTCCACGCTTTAATACCTTAACGAGGTGGAAAATGGTAGACATGGAGATGATGATCACGTGATAACACCATGTGTACAATTGGTTACCAGGTATTACGTGGATGATCCATGTATTTTACAAACCTAGGACCCCCTTTTCCCTTATGTAATTTTGTTATTATTTTACCATTGTAATTTCAGTTTTTTAAATGCTACATCTCGTTTTAGTCACTAAATTCCTCTTTAATTTTCTGCACTATTCTTTTCCCTCTAAAATTTTGCTCATTCACTTCTTTTGTTTGATTATTTATATTCATTATTTGGGTCCCATTTTTTGTATTTAGACACTCTCTTAAACAACTATGAAATCACCTAGTTTATAACTTCAGCATGTTTAGCAACCTTTATGCATACCTACTTGCAGTCTCTATGTAAAATTGTCTTGAATACTTATTTGCTTTTTTTAAAAGTCACAATTGTAGCATGGCCGAGAACCACACTAGTGGATCTTAGGGGGTGCCTAACACCTTCCCCCCGAGATAATTTCTAGCCCTTACCCAAGTTCTGATTTTTCAACTCAAACCCTTCTTAGTGTCCTAATGCACTTAATCATTAGGTGGCGACTCTTCAAACTCCAAAATCCAATTCCCAAAAAGGAAAAGAGTTGTCCTCCCAAATGTCATAAACTCGATTTTGCCTTTAAAGAAAAAGGGGGGCTTCGACAGTTGAAAGGTTTAGTAGCGGAATTGAGTTTGGTTCAGCTGGAATCAACTCTTAGATGTGATAGTCAGAGTGCTATTCATCTAATGAAAAATTAGAGATTTCATGAGTGCACTAAACACATTGATGTCAGATTTCATTTTATTCGAGATGTTGTTGAAGAGGGAACTATCAAGGTCGTAAAGGTTATCATAGATGATAATGCTGCAGATATGTTGACCAAGATAGTCCCGCTCGCTAAATTTGCACACTTCAAGGACTTGGCGGGAGTGTGCATCAACTGATGTAACTCCGAAGAGAACAATTGCTAGGTGGAGGTGGTATGTTCAACCATGGTTTTATTTTTCTTGTTTCTTAAAACGGGATTGCCAGTAAGCTTAGAAGTTTTAGCCAGAGTTGTTCACATGCACGCTCAAAATGCAAACCAAGGTGGAGATTGAAAATGTTGGTTTATGTTTAGTCAACAATGGCATGCCAATTGGAAGAGTTGGTGGAAAGAGTTGGTATGAATGCTAGGAGGCTTTCTCCTTTGATGTCACCCATGACATCAAGAAGAGGTAGTTTGATGTCACCAATGACATCAAGAGGAGGTCTCTACTTCTATAAATAGATGCACTCCTTTATTTGTAGAGATCATCCCAAAAATAATTCAATACATTGTAGTAAGTAGAGAGTTAAGAGAAAAATTATCTTAAGTGTAATTGGGAAATCTCCCCTTCCTTTGTTGATAATAAAAAGGCCATTTTTCTCTGGTGGACGTAGGATTCTTTTGATCCGAACCACGTTAAATCTTGTGTTCTTTCTTTTACTTTTCTGCTAACAATTTTAAAACAAAATTAATTGATACTAGTGATTATGGAGTAATACTTACTTAAAATAGGAGGAGGTAGTAGAATAATATCAGTCAATTAAGGTAGCAGTACTCACTAATACTTGTAAGAATAAGTTGTCTATAATTCTACGTGAATACAAAAATACTTTATATAGCAAGTTACACCTTAGCTTTGGTTCCATTAAGTTAGGTGAGCGAGGAACTTTGGTTTATGACATGTTGCATGGGAATCTTAGATGTACATCTAACTCCAAGCTGTTTGTTTTTGTCAGGCAAAATACATAGTTTACCCCCTGACCTATGGACCAAATCCCCGTAACACACTTTTTGCGGATAAAAATTATTTTACACACTTAACCTTTTCAAAGCGTGTCTAAGACGCACCACTTTTTTCAAATGGCCAGGGCGTGTTTGACAAAAATGACTAAGCGCGTAAAACCTCTATATATTCTATCCAAATCCTTATGTCAGCACACGTGCTAAGATTTTATTTGATTTTCTTTATTTTTCTTATTTTAATAGATAAAAAGAAAAGAGAAAACATGCATCAACCCTTCATCCCCAATTGAACCACTGCCATCCCATTTTGTCCCTTACCTGAACACCGCCGTCCCCCATTGGCCACCCCCACCCCTATGTCTTCCTCTTCCTTAGACCCTTTTTCCTTCTTCTGTACCTTCATTAGTCTTCTAACCAAATTTTCTTCCTTTTCGTTTCTTTCCAATAGCTGCTCCATAGATACAATCTACACTAGTGACTCCATTGTCACCACCTACTCTTCACTAAATTCGTCTTATATCAGAAGCTAAACAACTTTATTAGTTAAAATGGAATCGTAATCAGGATGGGAAGAAATTGAACATTGATTTTATTGATTTTGTTTGTGGTTTTGGTAATTAGATTAAATCTTGAATTGTGATTTTAGAATTATTGTGGTAAAGGTTCTGCTTTTACAGAAATTAGGTTGTATGTTTGTTTATTGCTCTATCATATGGTCTCGTTGTTTCTCAATGAACTGTATGGATATGAATTTCTAGGTTATTTTCTCCATATTTTTATGAGTTTTTGTTCTTAACATTTTGTGGTGGTTCAATAGGTCTTGATTGCAGTTTTGACAAGTGGGGAGAGATGAACCTTGTATTTGAGATAAAGGTGGATTGTTGAAAAAATTAGTGCTTTTGAAGGTCTTGACAGTGGTGATGCCATCGCCCATGGTTCAGTATTAGCCCGGGAAGATGAAGAAGATGGACTAATAAAAATTTTTCTGGTAGTTAGGGGGTAGAATTATACTTTCAAGTATTTTATTTTCTTAAAATAAAATAATAACACATGTTACAATCTTGTTGGTGCGTGCTATGCACCTGCCTAAAAAAAGTGGTCAAAATAAAAGTGGTGTGTCTTAGACACATTTTAAAAAGCTTGAGTGTGTAAAGTAATTTTTGTCGCAAAAAGTGTATCACGGAGCTTTGATCTATAGTTCAGGGGTTAAACTATGTATTTTTCCTTTTTGTTATTCCTTTCCTAATCTCTTCTATACAAAAGAGACATAATTTATTACTACTATTTAACACGTAAAAATCTATAATTTGTCTACAACAGACATGAAGATAAATATTGGACCAAGTCTATTTCATTTTGAACATTTGCAATGCTGATAATCTTGTCTTTATCAGTTAATTAGTAGCTTAGACATAGATGATATGTAGCGGAACATTTGTTATATCGAAATAGTGATACCAGAGATTACATGAAGATCTCACGATAATCATTCTTCTGAATTTGTTGAGTGATGTAAAGTTTAATGTGCACGCAAGCAACAAGCTAAATAGTTTTAAATCAACAGAACAAGTATAATCCACATATCCGTACATCATGACACTTCTTGGTTGCAACGTGTCATGGGTTGCTAAATTAGCTCATAAAAATACGATCCCTCCTAATTGCCATATGACCCATCCAACTCGCCTAAAATTAGTTATGTTGGTCTAGCTATATTTTTATTGATTTGAGCTAAATATATAACCCGTAAACATTTCATTGATTTACTGCCAGAATGATTTTTTCTGATATATTGAAGGATTGAAATACCCAAGAACAATTTAGGCACAAGTAAAAATTTCAGCAAAAGCTATATATAAAAAATTTATTAAACTAGGGAGAGAACTTGGTAGGAAGCTTTTTCACAACTCATAAACTCTTGAATATCTCTACAAGAAAAAACAAGTAGTAGCACCCCTATTTATAATACTACAAAACCAAAAATCTATTCCAATATAAAATTGGTAAGCAAAACCTAACTAGACATGAATTAAATAAACTACCAAATATCAAATCTTAGACAACTTAGGAATACTAATTAATCTTGGTTTAGTTTCCAACAGCCTCCCTTAAACCAAGATCTTCAAATTTGATCATGCCCAACATCTACTTCAACTTGATGAATAACTCCAATTTTAGTGGCTTGGTAAAAATATCAGCAACTTGCTCTCCAGTCTTGCAATAATCAATAACTATCTCTTTGTCTTGAACTAAGTCACGAATAAAGTAAAATTTGATATCAATGTGTTTGCTACGCCCATGAAAAATTAGATTCTTTGTCAACTCAATTGCAGACTTGCTATCTCAAAAAAAATATTGTAGGACTGTCTTGCTTGTGTTGAAGAAATCCAAGCATTCTTCTTAACCACAATGCTGGTGTAGCACTATTTGTTGCAGCCATGTACTCTGCTTTAGCTGTTGATAAAGCAACAACTTGTTGCTTTTTGGAAGACCATTAAAATATACCAGAACCCAAATAAAATACATAGCGAGAAGTACTTTTTCTTTGTATTGTATCACCAGTCCAATCACTGTCTGTAAATCCCACAAGACTACTATCACTAGTCTTTGAATAAAATATACCATCAGTTTGCGTACCTTGAATATATCTCAAAATTCTCTTTGCTGCTTGCAAGTGAGATTGTCGTGGAGTCTCCATAAATCTGCTAATTAATCCAACTCCATAAGTAATATCAGGCCTTTTAGAAGTCAAGTACCTTAGACTCCCTACCAATTTTCTAAAATATGTAGGATCAACAAAGTCACCAGTCCCATCTCTAACCAACTTCAATTTTTCTTCAACAGAGGTCAAAATTGATTTGTCTTTATCCATATTAAATCTCTTTAGAATATCTCCAGCATATTTGTTCGAAGAGATAAATATTCCATTATCTAATTGAGATTCCTCAATGCAAGAAAATAAGACATTAAACCCAGATCAGTTATCTCAAACTGGCTACTATTGCCTCTCTAAACTTAGAAATTAATTTAGGTTTACTACCATTAAAAATTAAATCATCCACATATAAGCACACAATGAGAATATCTTCGCCAGACTTGAATTTGATATATAAAGTATGCTCATATGGACATCTTTGAAATCCATGTCTAATAAAATAAGAATCAATATGAGTGTACAAAGCTCTAGGTGCTTGTTTCAATCCATGTAATGTCTTCTTCAGCCTGTAAACTTTATTTTCTTGACCCTTTTTGACATAACTAGTAGGCTGCTCAACATGCACGTCTTCTTCAAGTACACCATTTAAGAAAGTAGATTTCACATCCATTTGAAAATTTTTCCAGCAATTATTGGCAGAAAGAGAAATTATCATACAAACAGTATCAAGTCTAGCAACAGGTGAAAATACCTCGAAGTAATCAGTACTTGCCTTCTGTCACACCTCTTTTTTACGACGCTTACACCCCTGCGAAGGGTGTAAATAAAAAGAGTTTTTCCAATTAAAGGACGGTCGGAATGGGATTAGTTAT
>MDKF010814861.1:0-45683 GCA_026770625.1 Nicotiana glauca | reverse complement strand
AAGATTGCCCCAATTCCTACACCTTTGGCGTTTACATCCCCATCAAAGAACATTTTCCAAGCATGAGTGTCTTCAGGGACTACTTCCACTATGTTTACCTCCTCATCTGGAAAGTAAGTATTCAACGGTTAGTACTCCTCATCAATCGGGTTTTCAGCCAAGTGATCCGCCAACGCCTGGGCTTTCATCGCCGTGCGAGTGACATAGACTATGTCAAACTCAGAAAGCAGGATGTGCCATTTTGCCAATCTTCTAGTGCGCATCGATTTCTGGAATATGTACTTCAAAAGATCCAACCTGGTAATGAGATGAGTGGTATGAGCCTGGAGATAATGTCTCAACTTCTGGGCGACCCATGTCAAATCACATCACGTTCTTTCCAACAAAGTGTATTTGACTTCGTAACTAGTGAACTTCTTGCTCAAGTAATAGATCGCATGTTCTTTCTTTTCGGTTGCATCATGTTGTCCGAGGACGCAACCGAAAGAATTTTCTAAGATTGTCAGATACAAAAACAGAGGTCTTCCTTGCTCTGGCTGGACCAAAACCGGAGGATTTGAAAGATATTCTTTGATCTTGTCAAAGGCCTCTTGACACTCAACTGTCCACTTGACTGCGGCATCTTTCCTTAAAAGCTTGAATATGGGCTCGCATGTGGAAGTCAGTTGAGCGATAAACCGACTGATGGAGTTTAATCTGCCCAAAAGACTCATTACGTCTTTCTTTGTCCTTGGAGGTGGCAAATCCCGGATAGCTTTTATCTTTGTTGGATCTAACTCGATACCTCTTCCGCTAACTATGAAACCTAGAAGTTTGCCTGATGGGACTCCGAAGGCGCATTTAGCTGGATTCAGCTTTAAATCATACTTGCGCAGCCTCTCAAAAAATTTCCTCAAGTCTCGAACATGATTGTCTTGAGTCCTGGACTTGATGATCACGTCATCCACATACACATCTATCTCTTGATGCATCATGTCGTGAAAAATAGCAGTCATGTCCTTCATGTATGTCGCTCAGGCATTATTCAAGCCGAATGGCATAACTCGATAACAGTAAGTACCCCAAGGTGTAGTGAAAGCAGTTTTCTCGACGTCTTCCTCATCCATCAACACCTGGTGATATCCCGCGTAACAATCCACGAAGGACTGTATCTCATGTTTGGCACAGTTATCCACAAGAATGTGGATGTTGGGCAAGGGGAAGTTATCTTTGGGACTTGCCCTATTCAAATCTTGGTAATCCACACACACTCGAGTTTTCCCATCTTTCTTCGGCACGGGTACTACATTAGCCAGCCACGTAGTATACTGGACCACCTGGATTACCCCTGTTTTCAACTGCTTTATGATTTATTCTTTGATCTTATCACCGACATCAGTCTTGAATTTCCTCTGCTTCTGTTGGACTGGGGGACAATCGGGGTAGATTGGCAATTTATGCACCACTAGATCAACACCTAGTCCTAGCATGTCATCGTATGACCAAGCAAACACATCTTTAAATTCAAACAAGAGTTGAATTGTTGCATCTCGTGTTTTTTCATCTGTGTGAATGCTTACTTTGGTCTCCTGGATTTCTTCAGAGGTTCCCAAGTTAACAGGCTCTGTGTCATTGAAGTTCGGCTTAGGTTTATTCTCAAAGTGTTTGAGTTCTCGATTTATTTCCCTAAAAGCCTCTTCTTCATTATATTCCGATTCTTGGTTCATTATTTCACAATTAGACGGTGTGTTTGGATCTGGGCGTGAAGTCCGCAAGCATGTCATGTTATTTAAAGCCGCATTATTATAACTGAAAAGAAAAGATAAAGGAAAAATAGCGAATATTAGAAAGGATAAAGAAAGATAAAATGATGAAAGACTGATTTTATTCCTTGGAATTGGGAAGATAAAAGGGTTTACATTTTAGGAAATTAAAAACAGAAAACTAAAGGAAACATCCGAGTTACACCCTGGGATAACTCGTGATGCGGGAACAGTGGCAGGACAAGTCTGCCCGGACTCCCGCCTGATTGGGAACGATGTAGCCTCCCAATTCTTAATCTTAGCATTCGGCCCCATGTACAGCACCTCAGCGGTGCTTGTGCCTTCTCCCAACTGAACCCTGTGGGTTTCGTAAAGCATTTCTCTCAATGCACCACATATTTCCTCAATCTCTTCGGCTGTAAAAGCCCCACCCTCTTCTTCTTCATCATACCTTGGACTGACGAAGGTCTCGTACAAGGGTGGCAGTGGTTGAGGTAAATCCCACCCCTCATTCTTTCTCTTATTCGCCCATTTTTCATCACATGGGGTGGGGTGGAAGCCTATCCCAATGAATTTCTCAGTTGAAGGCAAGGTGACAGGTTCAGCTATTCCATGTAGTGATTTTCCAAGTCCTTTTCCCGGTTTGAATCCCTGTCGGATCATTTCTTTAGCAACCATGATTGAAGAATTGGACAAGAAAGGTTGGGGGTAAGGGCTCCCTTCTTCATATTGTTCTGCCAATACAACTTCGAAAGCCTGATAAACTATGTGCTCACTTCCTTCTTTTGCTTCGAGACATGGGATGGACGGGTCCCGATAAATAGACTGTCCGTCTTCTCCGTGGACAACAATTTCTCAATCTTCATATTCGAACTTCACCATTTGGTGGAGAGTGGAGGGTACAGCCCCCGCAGCGTGGATCCAAGGTCTTCCGAGGAGAAAGTTGTAAGACGTGTCCATATCCAACACCTGGAAAGTTACTTCGAAATCCATTGGCCCGATAGTCAGTATCAGGTCTATTTCTTCGAGAGTATCCCTCTTGACGCCATCGAAAACTCTTACACAGACATTATTGGGGCGAATCCTTTCGGTCCCAATTCCCATCCCCTGCAACGTAGAGAGCGGGCAAATGTCAACACCCGAACCCCCATCCAACATTACTCTCTTGACGTAGTAGTCTTTACACTTGACTGTCAAATGCAAGGCTCTGTTGCGTGCCGCTCCCTCCGGAGACAAGTCGTTCTGATTGAAAGAGATTTGATTAACCGCAAAGAACCTTTTCGTCATTCTCTTGAGTTGTTCGACTGAAGTTTCCACCGGCACATACGCTTCATTCAAGGCTTTCAGCAGGATCTTCTGATGCTCGGCAGACCTCGTTAGCAAAAATAGCATAGATACTTGTTCAGGGTGTTTGCGCAACTGAACCACTACTTCAAAATTAGGCATGTTCATTTTTTGGAAGAAAGCCTCTGCCTCTTCAGCGCTTATAGGCTTCTTGGGTGGGAAGCGCTTCCGTGTAGCATTGTTCACTTCTTGTACGTCCGAATATTTCCCAGCAGAAGCATTTCCCGGAAGTTCCCCTGTGATTTCCTTGCCTTTGTAAGTAACCAACGTCCATTGATAATTCTATGGCACTGCAGACGGGTCCGTTATTGGCTTCTGTGGCACACATCCGATAACCACTGGCTCATTTAGCCGAGGCGGTTTAATCGTTCCTCGGACCATATAGGCCCCTTTCGGCACATACGTTGGTATTCCCTTTTTCAACTCGAAACTTTGCGGCTTCTTCGAGCGACCCCGTGGAATATAAAGAACCTCGCTCTGCGGAGGCACCTTCGTCTCTGTCTTTGTTTCAACCTTCCTTTCAAGCTCAGACTTGAGAGTTTTATTCTTCTTTTCCACTTTCTCTTATCTCGGGGTTGTCGTAGGCTTTCTTTCGGTATCCACAATGGCAATTATGGCCTTCAAAGCGGGATCAAACTCCTCATCTTCACAGATCATCCCGATCACTGGCCCATTATTGTGAACGGGCAAGGGATTATTAGTTACATTTGGGACCTCCTCGTCCCTCACCACTATCTTTCTCTGTTCTATCAAGTCCTTCACTGCCCTTTTTAGAATCCAGCAATTGTTCGCATCGTGCCCTTCTGCCCCTGAATGATAAGCATATCTGACACCCCGCTGATATGATGGTGATTCCGAGTTTTGCGTGTTTGGGGGTATGGGTTGTAGGAAACCCATTTGGACAAGCTTTGGGAATAATTCAGAATATGGTTCACTGATGGGGGTGAAAGTTTGTCTCCTGGGAGGTTCCCGAGGACGAAAGTTATTCTAGGGCGGTTGGGGAATAGTGGTTTCGGTAAGGAAGCTGGTTTCTGGGAGGTGGAGCTTGATTTCGATTGATCTGCTGCTGTGGTCGGCCATAGGGTTGAGCATTCATAACCATGTATGGCTGAGGAGCGTAGGCTGCATCTTGATGGGGGTAGTAGTGTTGCGGGGCTCTTTCTGAGAAATGGGGCCTGGGGCTACGATACTCTCTCGCTCCTGATACCATCATAGATATTTTTCTTTTTTCTTTCCCCTTGAGCCTTGGATGGCTTGGGAGGTTGCTCTTATGGCTGCCTGACTCAGAATCCTTGCTGTTTTCAGACCGTTCTCTACCATTTCCCCGATTTTGATCGCCTCTACGAAAGGCTTTCCCATGGTTGACATCATGTTCTGGAAGTAATCAGGCTCTTGGGCTTGTAAGAAGACGGTGACCATTTCTATTTCATCCACGGGAAGTTTTACCCTTGAATCTTGCTCGCGCCATTTAATAGCGTATTCCTTGAAATTCTTTGAGGACTTCTTCTTGTGATTTGCCAGAGAATTCCTACCCGGCGCGATGTTAATGTTGTACTGGAACTGCCGAATAAAGTCTCGAGCGAGATTATCTCATATATGCCAACGGGAGATGTCTTGATCCATAAACCATTCGGAAGCAATGCCGATCAAACTTTCCCCGAAGTATGCCATCAACAATTCTTCCCTGCCACCGGCTCCCCGTAACTGATTGCAGTATCTCTTCAAATAAGCAATGGGGTTGCCGTGCCCGTCATACTTTTCAAATTTAGGTGTTTTGAAACCTGACGGCAAATGGACATGCGGGAATATACATAGATCTGCATAGGAGACACTCTTCTGCCCGCTCAAACCTTGCATGTTCTTCAAACTTTGCTTGAGGCTTCTCATTCTCTTGGCCATTTCATCCTGTTCGGACGCCCTGGGATTTTGGTCTTGTCCGGGTATAAACTCGTATTGAGGATGCTGAGGGTATGCATTGGCAGTAAACCTGGTAGGTTCCAATAAGAAAGATGGCGCTTGGAATGTGAAAGAAGATGAGTCACAGTTAGGCCTGTGCAAAGTGGGTTGTGCCGCACCTGGGCAAGGTGGTGCAGTGCATGTGCTTAAGGTTACACCGGTTGCCGGCACTTGGGGGTGTGACTCAGAAGGTGATCCGGCAGCGTGGGATGGCATGGTAGGATACCCAAATGGAGTAGTTGGGTAACTGATCGGGACGTTGGATGTCCCACCTGTTCTAGGAAACAGTTCGGGGAATCCAGGGATCACACTTGGTGGCTTTCTTCCATTGTTCCAGTCGTCCAACATTTCCAACATGCAGAGACGCGGAATTCTGTTTTCCTCAGCCGCAGCTGATTCAGCAGTTGGGATGGCCGTGATTGAACTCTCCTCTGAAATAGGAATTGTTGGTGGAGTGATTTCTGAAGACATTTCCATACTTCCTTTGGACCTTGTGAAGTAAGTGTGAACACTTCTTTTTGACCCTGTGACGGACGGCTGAACACTTCCCTTCGACCTCGTAAAGTACGAATGTGAGGCCAGACTACCAAAAAACCAACCACCCCTCTATAAAACCTGAATCTCGCAGTAAGCAAACGGTTAGTTTGAAACAAATAACAGATAGGTAATCTCACGTTGGGGTGTGATGCACCTATACAGTTAAGTGGGTTTCTACATGTTTTGCATTGGTTGCATGCATCATTCCAGCTTCTATTTGCACTCTCCCCTTTTTTATTATTCCCATATTTTATTATTTTTTTCTTTAATGGTGGTCGAATCGTATGTGGATTGCCTACGTATCATGTCCCCGCATGAATCAGACCGAGCGTAGTTCTGGCCGCAAAATAAAAGATAGAATATATTTTTTTTTTATTGCCACAATATTCTGCTTACAAAGCTAAAACATTTGTAAAAAAAATGAAAACGTAAAAAGAGGGAAATACAAACTTCAAAAGGACAAACAGACTCTAAAAGCAAATACAGACTCTACTAAGCATGCTCCCGAGCTTTTAACTTTTGTGTCCGTGAGGCGTTGTTCGGCCTTGCTGCATATTTTGGTGCAAGATCCCTTTGCAGACTCCTCAACTCTGCCATGATTTGGTGGGCATATCCTATAACTGAGGAAAAGTGGGTGGTACGGGGCATCTGCTCACATGTTAGGCATCTCATGGTGATGTAGTGCCCAATTTCTTTGATTCTAACCCTGATCCTATCCTTTTCCATAAGCAGCTGCTTTATCTGTTGAATCTTTGTCCCCAATATCCAAGCATTGCCGGTGACTTGGTCCAGGAGCTTATCCATTTGTTTTTCCATCCATTCCATCAAGTTGTAGCAACGGTCTCTATCTGTCCTGGCATCATGGGCTTGTTTGAAGACCCGCTCTTTGAGAGTGGAATTTGTTCCTCTCAGGCCGGTGCTGATCCCCTTGTAATCTCTTTTTATTTGTTGCAGATGAAGTGCCCGTTGTTGTGCTCCTCTCGTCCATCTGGCCCGAATCATGGTCAGAGTGGCTTCCGCTTTCTCCAAATCTTCTCGATATTCGAGGGCTTTCTTTTCCAAGCTATTTAAGAGTACCTCATCAGCCTGGCTCCTTTTTGACCTCTTTGCGGTTGTCTTCATCTTCTGAATTTGGGCTTGGAGTGCTTGTTTCTCTTGTACCCAATCAACCCTTTCCTGATCGAAATCAGCCTGTTGTATGTCCATGGCTGCTTCCAGTATTCCTTTATCTTCTCGCAAGGTGTCAATATGAGATTGAAATTCTCGCACTATTTCGCTTTTAGCCTTCCTGACTCTGGACTCTATCTCCCTTTCCCAATCGACTGCATACTTTACCGACCTTTCTGCTCTTTGTTCGGGCATCGCCTGGTTGTGGAACCACTCGAGGTATGCGAGGCTTACTTCTCCTCATTCTCGGTCGGCAATCATTTCATCGGTGTTAGAGAGTCGACTACCAAACCATACCTTATGTGCATAAGATTCTTTTGGGAGTTCCTCTGTTGTGAATTCCCACACGAACGGACGCATATCTTTGGTTGGGGGTCTCTTCTGTTCTCTGCCTAACTGGCGCATGATGCGTAATGGGGCGTATGGCTGGAAACCCCTGAAACCCATGAGTATGTAGAAAGGGCGATATGTCGACATGTGCATAACCTTGGCAGAAGGGAACCAATAATAGTTCCAAGTGAGTTTATCTGCTCCCAAATAAACTGAGTAATTCCCGCCAGGCCTTTAATCCGTCCGGAAGATTACAACATGCAACCCTGCTTGGATGGCAACGAATGTAATTCAGCCAATCTTCGCTGAAATTTATCACTATTGGGTAATGATAAAGATGCTCTATAAACCACATTTGCAACAAGATGTTACATCCTTCGAAGTAATATCCACCTTCTTGGCATCGAGTTAATGCTCGAAAAATGTCCCCCAATATCATAGGAAGAATAGTATGTTCTTCTCTACTTTGCAAATATGAGACCACTGCTGATAAATGAATTCTGATGCGCCCATCTCACTCTGGAAAGACCATGGTTCCTAGAAAAGCAATCATGAAAGCGAAAGTTCTCAAATCCCCCCAGGCGTTGTAACTTAATTGGTTGACGAATTCCGTGGTTGAGAATCTCTCAAATCCTTTCTTGTCACCAAACCTGTCATAAAGATACTTCAAGGGAACCCAACCTTCGTTTAAGCAATCCATCGGGATTCGACGGAGGCATAATTTCTTCAAAAAGTTATTCACACTCACTTTTTCTAGGAGCGGCGGGTTTCTTTTTGTAAATATCCTTCCAAATCCTGTGAGCCCACCTAATTCTTCTAAGGTGGGTGTCATTTCACAATCTTTGAATCTGAAGACATTATTTGTTGAGTCCCAATAATTCACCAAAGCCCCAATCAGATCCCTGTTTGGCTCAATTCCCATGATATCTGGAAGAAATTTGAGGTGCTTGAAAACTCGATTTCGTTCCCAAGTAGCAAAACTAGCCCACCAATTATGGAGAAGGTTCGGGGTCTCATCTCGGACCATAAACATAGGGGGTGTTTCATCTCTTGCTCTCTTCTGACCATTTCTTTGCGGGGAAACCATGCTGATCCTAAAAAAGAAAAAAAAATAAAACTCAAAACCACTTTTTTTATTTTTTATTTTTTTTTTTAAAAATATCTGATCTTGTTAACACGGCCTTTCAGCACTTGAAGAAGATTTGAAGGCTGTGTGACAGAATCCGGTATGACACATAGGTAGCGGTTCTTGCAAAACAAATCCTTCGGCGCCCTTTTGGAGGCGTTTGGCTGTTTTCCCAAGAATGGTGTTACCTTGACTAAAGACATTTATTTACCCCCCCTAAATTTAACACATTTTTTTTTTTGAAAAGCAGAATTAGTTGAGCCCGATATGGGCTGCCTACGTATCCCACATCCGGTAAGAATCAAACTTGCGTAGTTCGATAAAACAGGCTATATTATTCTTTTTACAAGAAACGAAATCTCTTTTTTTTTTCAAAATTTACCAGAGTTTCAGTATTATTTGGTACTTCTAAGGCATGTGATTAAATCCCTTAACCCTATACACTGGTATTTTACTTTTCTTCAAACCCTTTTTTTTCAAATAAACCGGTCAGCATGCAAGTCCGAAACAAATAAATGCACCAACAGGATGCATCATGGTGGTCTTTTCATTTCAGGTACACCTATCCTAGACAGACCCAACCCCTGTGTTGAGTCTCCTAAGTCAAAATGCACATGATGCAAACAAACGTTCCTACTAGGGACCCGATATGAGGCTTTGTTATTCTAAGTTAACATCCTGTTGGACAAAGTATCTAGACTGGCTTACTCGAACGGACAACTCGAGCCGAGGAGGGTCAGTGTACCGGTAGCATGGCTTTCCGGCTTAACTGGTGGTACTCCCCGCATAAAACATGTGTGACTAAATCCTTCATCGGGTGCCAAGCACCTCGGCTATCTCAAAGAAAGCGGGCTATCTCCAGCAAATGCCCGATGTTAAATTCAAGAAGACTTAGAGGAGAGGTGGGTATCGGCACAGTTTATATACAGTTCACAAAATATCAAAGCGGTAGAAGCAACATTTAGCACATTAAGACAAACATATAATAAAATCAGATAATAAATAAGCCAAATACAACAATTATTCAAAGCTTGAATACTTCAACCCTGAACCAGTGGTTCTGGGTTAACATCCCCAGCAGAGTCGCCAGAGCTGTCACACCTCCTTTTGGCGCGCCAAATACCCCGAGGGTAAACGCGAGGGAGTTTTTCCATTTAAAGTGACAATATTCGAAATGGGATTATTTGTTTATTTCAGAGTCGCCACTTGGAATAAATTATGGTGTCCCAAGTCACCGTTTTATTTAAATCCCAAATCGAGGAAATTTTGACTTTCCAAATGAAGTCTGCGAACCAGAAACTCTAAGTAAGGAATTCTGTTGGCCCGGGGGAAGGTGTTAGGCACCCCCGGATCCCGTGGTTCTAGCACGGTCGCTTAAATTATTGTAATGGCTAAATATCTGATTTTAAAACATGTTATAACTTATGTGCTTTTATTAAGTTAAAAACCGCTTTTATTATTAATTTTTAATAGAATTGCAACGTCGTGAGAATGCATCTCGAACCGCGTCACATAAATGTATCCGCAATTTTTGGTGTGTTCCGACTTCATTGAGATTCGAATTTGGGTCACATAAATATGTGCCCGAGTTTAAGGAGATAACATTATTAGAATATGTGCCTAAAGATACTAGCGCGTTTATTATTTGGAGAAAAACCGCGAAATTCACTATACGGCCTATCTCAAAATCTAAGCAATTATTAACATCCATTAAGGGCCCCGCAGTATGTGCAATACCATAAAGGCAGTCTGTCATCAACTCAGGCCCAGGTCCAATATATGAAATGTTAAACTGGACCTGGGTCGTCTTATTCACATATTGCTACTTATCTACATTGTCCTACACATGCTCACAATTTGCCAAACTAAAATATAAATGGGTGTTATTTTGTTAACGAATTTTCTGCAAGATTTAGAATGACATGCTATTGGAATGAAAGACCTTGACAACCTAATTTCGATCCTAAACCAGTTACATGCTGGAATTAACCCGTGGTATCTAAATAAACCTGTTCTTCGAGTTTAACTAAACAGTTTGTTGGCCGAAACAGTTTTAACTATTAAGTAATCAACCTAGATGCCTGGTGTGTATTTGGAGCATGCTTTAAACCAAGAAAAAGGCTTAAATGACAGAGCAATCTACTACATCCTTAGCCTTTAGGAACTAAAAGCATACAAGGTAGAAGTTTTACAACTACTACTATGAAACAGATCATGTCCAGTTATACATAAAACAAACATCTACATGACTCTATGGAAAGAAGTACTCTACAGTGTATACAAACAAATATATAACTGTAATGAATTCAGGACTTCAAACTCTTCATTTTTTTTGCATTCATGCTTCAAGTTTCAAACTACAAGAAACCAGTGTATCAGTATTGTGTACCTGGTATTTGGAAAGCAAAGAAGAGGACGAAGATCAGTAAGAAAGCAGTAGTAGACAGCAGATGCCAAACATCAAACAACTAAATCCCAGAATAGTTCGAACCCAGGGGATTTCAAGAGAATGAACAATGGCATATAACAATCAGCCTTCAATGACTAATAAACCTCAAAACAAATTGCTTGAGACCAATAATAGAAACCCCTGAAAACTTAATACCAGATTCTGAACCAAAATGAAAACAAAATATCCTCCGGAACCTTGAACTCAGCCTGAAGTTCTTAAAGGAGTACTGGAGTTCTTTTAGCCCATGAACCAAACTCCTAGTTCAAGCTATATTTTTGGTTTAAAAAGAGATATATGAACTACAAATCAGTAGAAGTTGACACAGAACTTAGAAGAGAAAGCAATGGAGCAGTAGTTCTTTTTTAATTTTTTTTATCCTTGAGATTGATATCCAAAAAAAAACCTGCACTATTCTGAAAACTTTCCTTTTATAAAACCAAAGACACTCCTTAACAGCCTGTTTTTGAATGACTTAAAAATTCATCAGCCCATCTTATTCCCCACCCCCTCTTGTCTAAGTATGGGACTTAATTTTAAAACTCCTGAAGTTCAGAAACTGGTGGAACACCTTGCTGTCCAGCAGGTTCCACTACCCTATCCCATGTGTACTGCACCCCTTTAATACTAACTGAAGCTGGCTTCTGATTTGCACTACTTAGTGTCTAAACAGGCTGTATTTTTGCACTAACAGACCCCCTTTCAATTAAATTATTCATTAGTTTAAGGGTTCATTGAGTGTCCAATTGGCAGTCCACTTAGCTAAACTCTGTATTTCTATTTAAATTGCAGATAAATTCAATTCAGATTCCTAAACTTTAGCCATAAACAAATCAGATTTCAATTCAAGCAGTGATTCGGACCAACTTAGGCAGCATCAATAACATCATTTGTCCAAAACAGACCCATAAAACTAATCGACGATATTCATTTAATCAATTACAACACATATAATCGATAACAAATAATCGACGACAAATCAATGATTTGCAGTTCTTGGGCAAAACAAGGAAAATACGAAACTAATTATTCGACGACATTAATCGACTCGAATATGTATCCTATAACAAACATATTTGACAAACAATAAGAAGCAAACAAATTGACCAAATAAAAGGTCTTTGAGAGAAGAAACAGAAAAAAATTAACAAAAAATCGAAAAAGATAATAATACAACTAAACTAACAAACAAATATAAAATAGATAAAGATAGAAGAAAGAAAAGAAATACCTTGAGAGGAAAATTAGAAATCAAACGGACTTGGACCAACTCGGACTTGAAATTTTTGAGGCCAAACGGACCTTAATCAAGTGTTCTCAACTGAGAACACTTCGACTAAGGTCCATTGAGCGACAAAAATCATCAAATTGAACATGAATGCAGGCTCGAGTTTTCTAGGGCTCTTGGGGCTCAGATTGAGGTTCGAGTGGTTTGGGTCTGATTCGAACCAAACCAGTGTTGGTTTGGTTACGAGAAAGGTCAGGGGAAGATCCAGTATCAATTTGGGGTGGTTTGGCGTATGTTGAGTTTTAGCTCGAATCTTCGAGTGATGATTCGAGAAGCTGGAGGTTGATTCGAGGTAAGGGGCTTGTGGATTTGGGTTCAGGGTGTGATGGGGGTTCCGTGGTGTTAGTTTGGTGGTCACTGGCATCGTTGCCGTCGGGTTTACGGCGAAGGGGAACGGGGGCGGCTAGGGTTTCTTTCAGAGGTTGTTTGATCTCATTCTCTAGAGACGAAGGGGAAGGGATCATTTGGGAATGAAGGGGTGACAAGGGGTTTGGGGGATTTTGGGTAGATTAAAATGTAAGAATTAATTTGGGCCGTTGGATCACGAGAATCCAACAGCCAAGATCAATCTCGCAATGAAACGAAGTCGTTTTGGTTTAAATGGGGGGTCGGGTTGAGACGGGTAACGGGTCGAGTACAGGGAATGGGTATGGAAGGGTTGATCTTGACTGTTGGATTGGTGTGATCCAATGGCTCACACCGAACGTTACCAAAACGGTGTCGTTTGGGCATGGATTGGGCTTGGACCGGGTGGATTTTGGCCAGGTTTTTGGGTTTGGGGTTGGTTTGGCCCAATTCTAATTTCCTCTACTATCCTTAAGTGTTTTGTTCTTTTTAATTCTTAATTTATTAAAACCAAATTCTAAATGACATAATAAAAATCAAATTAACTTATAGAAACTAATTAACTTCTATTAACAAATAACACATAATTAAATATTAATTAAAAATAAATCACACAACTAGACCTTTATATGCTAAATGTAAAGTGTATTATTTTTGTGATTTTGTGAAATAAAACTTAATTTCTCCTAATAAATCCTAAATGTAAACGCAACATATTTTTTGTGTTTTATATTAATTTAACAAATAAATACGCATAGACAAATGCAAACAATAAGGAACAATTACACAAAAATTCATAGAAAATCACACATGACACAAAACTATTTTATTTTGAATTTTTGGGAGTGATTCTCCTATAGGGCAAAAATCACGTGCTCACACCTATTATCATCAAATTCTGTCGCGTTTTCAATATTTGCTTAGGAAAAATTGGCCCCATCGTGTGGAGGTTTGTTTCTTGTCCTAGGAATTTGGCCAACATGGCTGCCTTGCCTTTTACTTTCTTCCATTTAATCCACCTTTATAAACTTTTCCGTTAAGGAATTTTCACTTTAGTAGCGAGAAACAAGAAAGTTCTAGTCAGCCCAGGGGACGATAAAGATCGTGGCTGGTATGCCAGGTTTGTTGCTGTCCCCACTGTTGGTTTAGGGGGTGAAAAGAATATTTCATTTCCTGAGAAGTGAAATTTTGCATGTGAGTTTTCTTTCTATAACTTTTCAATTTTTCTCAATTTTGATGGTTGTCATTTTTATTTCCTCTTCTTTTTCAGCAACCATGGGAACTATTGATGAGATTCCCAATTTTCGTGGTTGGGTAGGAAAGTTGTTAAGTGTTTCTCCGATGGAAGATAGATCCTAGAAAAACCTTTCGCATTAGTTTGGTTTGAAAGTGAAAACTCACGGTAAGTATTTTTTCCCCTTATATCCTTCGTATTCCCATTCACTTCTTTCCTTAGAACTTATTTTGATCCTTCTTTTTATCAGGATTTCCCATTCGATGCATAAGTACTGAGGCCGTCATAACTTCTAAAGTTTCTTTGGAAAGATCCCAAGAGATAATTTTGGGTCCTTCATCGAAAAAGAAGGCTTCTGCTAACCAAGATACTGAAGAAGAGGAAGAACAATATGGGGGTTCTTTGATAAAAAGGCCACGAGCTAGAAGATGCATTATTTCAGATGATGAAGCATCTCCTCCTTGTTCTGTTCCTTTAACCGAGCCTGTTAAAGCCACCTTGGTGATTTATGATGATGACACCCCCGCGGCTGCTCGTGATTCTGTTGATCAGCTTTTTGCTTGTGGGTTTGATAGTGAAAGTTTGGGTCCAGTTTCTGATGAAGTGACCCTTACCTCATTTTCCATGTCCGCTCTTGTAACATCTTCTTTACAAGTTGTGATAATTTTCGTTGCTGCTCCAACCCAGGCTGTTTTGACTCCTTCCATAGTTCCTCCTACAAATGTTTATCATACTGAGGTTGGTTCCTTAAGTGGAAGTGGAGCTATGAAGCAAGTTATCATCGAGGTTCCTGCCGATGGTAATCTTTTGAGAAAATCAGGTCGGGCTGATGTGTTGTTGAAACCTCTGATTAGTCCAGTTAAGAGATCCAAGCTTGAGAGTCACAACTCTTTGACTTGGATGAATGACATAGTGCAGTCATCCCAAAAGGTATTCTTTTTATGCTTTATTATTCCTTTCTTCTATTAAGGTTCTTACCCTTCCTCTCTTTTTTTAGATCAACCTCGTTGGTACAGAGATGATTAAGAGGGTTTCCGACACGGAGAAGTTAATACATGATTACCAAATTAAAGCGGACAACTGGAGAGAGCAATATGAAAGACTTCAAATTGATATAGAAGTGTTAGAAGAGAGCAAGTGCACCTTAAAGCAGCAATCGAAGGTTTTAACTTCAGAGTTGGCGGTTGAAGGCTTCCTCAAACCAAGTTGGGAACGATAAGAATCTCCTCGAAACATCTTTTTCTGACTAACACCCCAAGGCTAGTGAAGAGATTAGAGAGTTGAGAGCTTTGTTAATTGATAAAGAAGTTTATGCCGGTGAACTTGTGCAAACTTTGACTCAAACTCAAGATCTTCGTGAGTCTTCTGATAAGGTCCGTTCCTTAGAAAGTTCATGTGCTTCTCTTCAAGCTTCATATGATTCTGCCTTGGCTGAGAATGAAAAGCTCAAAAGCGAAATTGATCAATGGGAGAAATATTACGAGATTTTTTAGGACAAGACTACAATTGAAGTGAGTTGGGTAGTTTTAAACACTCGCCATGACACCCTTGTGGAAGCTAGCCAAGAGGGATTTAACTTGGATGCTGAATTAGCTAAGATAAAAGAAGATATTGAAAAGACTCAGCAAGGTCAAGACTTTCCCACTCCCATGGCTGATACTCCCGAACATATTGAAGATGAAATGGGTACAGTTTATGCTCCAACTCCTTCAAGCTAACTTGAAACTTCTGCTACTGGTGACCTTGCTTTAGATCCTTCTTCAGCTCCTCAATGACAAGTTTATAGAATGTGACTTCTCTTTTTTTTTTTTCCTTTTTGTTGGGTGGAATGTGGTTATAACCCCTTGTCCTATTTGGGGGTTTGGTTTTTAGAAATGACAAGTCCCCAATCCTTTTCAGGGCGTTTTGTATAAATGACAAATAGTTTATGACTAAGTTCATACTTAGTATAAACATTTTTAGTATTAAGAAGTTGTCCATTTTGACTTAGTTATTATGAGCTTCTATTTTGTTCGTTCTTGCCTTTAAATTCAAGGACTTGTTAGATAATTCGTGGGTTTATACTTTAACCTTTTTTGCATTTTTATTTCATAAAATGATTTGTTAACTTCATGAATGTTCGAATCAAATATGAATTTTATAAAAGAGGGCTCTTTTATATTCGACACTTAATGAAGAAGACATCTCAACTTCATAATGGTATAAGTGTACGACAAAAGAAATTGGAACACACATGTTTCTTGAAATAACTTTGATAAAGTTTTTATTTGAACTTTTTCAAGTTTAAACAACATCTTACATGTATTTAAATAACTTCTATAACTTTTTCATAATTATTCTTTGCAACATATTTCAAAAAAGTAAATAAAACCCAAGGTTTTAATTTATAACCCATTTCTATACATTGCCTTTAACCTAGATGTCATAAGGTTTTCTTTTGATTGGCTTTATGTTATTGGCTCGTAACTTTGCTCTGCACTTGATGCATTCAATAAGTAGACTTTTTGGCTTTGACTTGAACTTTGATTATTTCTTAGTCTTCTTTGCCTTCTTTATACATATATCATATGTATATTATATAGCCCCCCAAGTGTTTGAGCTTTGAAGTATGAAATTTTGAGAACTTGATTACTCCTCTCATTCGGTCCTTTTCCTGAAAAGGAAAAAACATACGGGACTCGGATGTGCGATTATAGATAAGGACTGCTTAACCTGTTTGAATTTCTATTAGAATAGTTGTAACGCTAGACGAGGAATTTATACTTTTCCATGTGTCTTACAGGTTGTGATTCATCATTTAGTACGAGTTAGCTTTTTGCATATCATATAAAATCGTAGTAAAATTTTAACAATTCGAGAATAAAATTTTAAAATGAGGATACCTCGTGGATAATTCTTTTCCTTAGAAATAGAATCTCTTTAAATGAACGATATTGCAATGTGAAGGTAATATCTTACTGTCCATTATTTCCAACTCGTATGCTTCTTCTCCGACGATACCGTGAATCTTATAAGGTACTTCCCATGTTGGACTTAACTTTCCCGCATTAACCGCTCTCGTGGATTGAAAAACCTTCTTGAGTACGAAATCCCCAATCTTGATGTATCTTAGGCGAGCTTTCCGATTATAATATCATTCCATAACTTGTTTTTATGCTACCATTCTTATTAATGAAGCTTCCCTTTTTTCTTCAAGTAAATCTAGGTTTATTCGCATTTCTTCTTCATTGGATTCCTGAGTCGCTTGCATATTCCTCGTGCTTGGCACCCCTATCTCAACTTGGATCAGTGCTTCAGCTCCGTACACCAGAGAAAATGGTGTTTCACTCGTACTTGTTTTTGTTGTTGTGCGGTACGCCCATAAAACACAAGGTAGCAACTCTAGCTAATTACCTTTGGATTCTTCCAATATTTTCTTCAAATTGTTGATAATGGCTTTATTCGTCGATTTAGCTTGTACATTACCTACCGGATGGTAAGGTTGTGAGGTAATAATTTTGATCTGCCAACTATGAAAAAATTTTGTGATTTGTGCACCTATTACTTGCGGGCCATTATCACATACGATTTTCATGGGTACACCTAACCGACATATAATATTTCACCAAAGTAAATCTCTGACCCCTTTTTCACGTACCTATTTAAAAGCACCTGCTTCTACCCATTTAGTAAAGTAATCAGTAAGTACTAGCATAAATTTTACCTTGCCTTTTGTGTGTGGTAGTGGACACATGATATCCATCCCCCACTTTATAAAAGGCTGTGGTGAAATGACCGGAGGTAACAACTCTGCAGGTCTATGCATATTGTTACCGTATCTTTGGCACTTATCACATTTAGCCACAAAATTTTCCGCTTCTTCTTCCATTTTAGGCCAATAATAGTCTGCTCTAATCATGGTTTTTATTAAAGATCTTCCTCCTGCGTGATTTCAACAATGCCCCTCGTGTATTTCTCTTATCACATACTCTATTTGAGAAGGCCCGTGGTATCTTGCTAAGGGACCACCGAACATTTTTCGATAAAGATTGTCTTGCTTTAAACAGTACCGAATGGCCTTTTTACGAAGCGCGTGAGCCTTTTTCTTATTTTCAGGGACGGTTCCATACTGCAAAAAAGTGAAAATCTTATTCCTCCAATCCCAGGTTAAGTTATTGAAATTTACCTCATTCTTGTCATGATCAAGTACTGAATGAATCAAATGAATTACAGAAGCATTTTCGTTACTCGTCACGTCTTCCGCAGATGCGAGATTAGCTAGGGCGTCTGCCTCGACATTTTCCTCTCTTGGTATCTGCTAAACTTTCCAGGTTTGGAATTGCCTAACCAGATCACGTGCCTTGTCTAAGTATTGCTGCATTTGTGCTTCCCTGGCTGTATAAGTCTCCAGCATTTGATTAACTGCGAGTTGCGAATTGCTTTTGATTACGATCTGCTTTATGCAAAGTTTGCATTCCAGTTCTAAACCTGCAATCACAGCTTCATACTCTGCCTCATTGTTAGTTATAGGATGACATTTTATGGCTTGTCATATGGTTTCACCCGTGGGTGCTACCAAAACAATTCCTAGACCTGCCCCTTTCACATTTGATGAGCCATCAGTAAATAAGGTCCAAGTTCCTGTATTAGACCCGTTGAATACTTGTAGTTCTTTTCTGCTTCTAGTTGCATCCTTTGGCAAAAATGGGACAAAAATCTGCTAACACCTGTGATTTTATTTCAGTTCTAGGTTGATATGTGATGTCATATTCACTCAATTCTATGGCCCACTTGGCTAATCTACTTAATAACTCATGTTTGTGTAATAAATTATGCAGTGGATAAGTAGTTACTACGGAGATAGGTGGCATTGAAAATAAGGCCTTAGCTTTCCGGATGCCATGATTAATGCAAGTGCAAGTTTTTCTAGATGATGATACCGTGTCTCAACATCTAATAATGACTTGCTAACATAATAAATTGGAGACTGTTTGCCTTAGTCTTTACGAACTAAAACAACACTCACTACTACTTCTGAAACAGCTAGGTAGATAAGTAACCTTTCCCCATCTTTTGGTTTTGTGAGCAACGGTGGATTAGACTGGTATACCTTCAAATTTTTCAGCGCTTGTTGACATTCCTCAGACCATTCGAACTGTTCTTGCTTTTTAAGTGCTGAAAAGAACTTAAAGCATTTTTCTGATGACTTGGAAATAATGTTCCCAAGGTAGAAATTCTTCCCGTCAGTCTTTGCACCTATTTCTTACTTGTAAGTATGTCAGGAATTTCTTCAATGGCTTTAATATATGCGAGATTTACTTCAATACAACGGTTGGAAAGAAGAAAACCCAAAAACTTACCTGATGAAACACCAAATGCACATTTATCGGGATTTACCTTCATATTGAATTTTCGTAAGATTTGAAATGTGTTAGACAAGTGTTGTATATGTTTTCCTGATTGTTGAAATTTGACAAGAATATCATCTATGTAGACTTCCATAGTTTTTCCTAAATGTTCCCGGAACATTTTGGCCACCAACCTTTGATATGTGGCACCAGCATTTTTGAGGCCAAAAGGTATTACTTTGTAACAGTAAGTCCCCATGTCTTTTATAAATGATGTTTTTTCCTCATCTAGGAGATCCATTTTGATTTGATTATACCCTAAATATGCATCTAAAAAGCTTAACAATTCATGTCCTGCAATAGCATCAATTAGTCGATCTATATGTGGTAACAAAAAAGAATCTTTAGGACAAGCTTTGTTAAGGTCGGTGTAGTCTACACAAACTCACTATTTGCCATTATTTTTTGGTACTACAACAATATTATCTAACCAATTAGGACACTTTACCTCGCGGATAGACCCAATTTTTAAAAGTTTTTGGACCTCATCTTGAATCAACTAATTTTTGAAAGATCCCTGCTTTTTTCTTTTGTTTGATAGGAGGATACAATGGATCTTCATTTAACTTGTGAGTCATTACTTCCGGTGGTATCCTGTCATATTAGAATGGGACCACGCAAAGCAATCCACATTATTTTTCAAAAATTCAATCAACTTACCTTTCATTTCGTGGCTTAAGTTGGCCCCAATGTAGACCTTCTTTTCATGCCATTGTGTGAATAGTTTTACAGCCTCCAACTCTTCAATCTCCATTTTGGTATTTTCATTTTCTTCTGGTTCTTGAATAGAATCAGGCCTTGACTCCACATCTGTTCAGTTGAGGCTTGTGTCGTAATATCCTCAACTGGATTATGTAATTGCTACTTTTCTTCATTTTTTGTGCTTGAATCTGCTACAGAGTTAATGCTCCTGGAAGATTTGATGTATTCCCCATGGTGATGGAAATTTAATAACTTATTGTAAGGTAGATGGCACAACATCCATCTCGTGAATCCACGGTCAACCAAGAATCATATTGTAACTCCATCTCTAACACCTGAAATTTTGTATCTTTGACAACTCTTTCTGCGAATGTTGTAAGTACTACCACCCCTTTTGTCATGACGCTTGAATTGTCAAATCTAGATGAAGTATGTGCCTTAGGTACTAGGTTATCTTTGGCTTGCATCTCGTTTAATACTCTTAGCAAAATAATAGTATCATGTACAAGTAGAGATATTACCAGTGCATCGTTGTGTGGAGTTAACACGCCGTCCACATCTGCATCATCAAATGTAATGCTTTGTTCCTCCAAAACATGTTGGACCCACTTCCCGTATGTAACTGTAACTTTTGAAATTTTCTTGACTGCCGTATATGTCACGCTGTTAATTTCTTCACCCCCGCTTATAACATTAACGATCCTTTTTGGAGAAGGAGGTTTAGGGGGCTTCTGCCTGTTCTTTGTGTATGCTTGCTTACCCTTTTCACTAAATAGCTCGGCAAGATACCCTTTCTTTAATAAATGGTCTACTTCACCTTGTACCCTTTCTTTTATCATTTCTCACATCTATCGTGCATTTTGATCTTTTCTAAACCTTGATGATGAACCCGACTCTCTATCTCTCGATCTATGACCATACCTTGAATTGTCATGCTTTGAATGTGAGTTTCTTCTGGCTGGGCCCATGTAGGGTTCATATTTTTTTTTTTACCGGACCCTTTTTTGGTTTTAGCACGTCTCGAACTCACCTTCTCCTTTTTTTGAGACCGGGAGATGGTATCTTCTTCTATTCTTAGCTTCGTGTTGTATCTGTTGTAAATATCATTCCAGGTTGTTGCTGGAAATTCACGTAGACTTTCCTTGAGTCGTCTCGTGGCTTCTGAGCTTATTTCATTCAAAATACTTGCAAAAGACATAGCCGCCCAGTTATCAGGTACGCATGGTAACATCATCCTTTCATGCTGGAATCTATCTATGAATTTTCTAAGAAGCTTGTAATCTCTTTGCTTTATTTTGGAAATATCTTCCATTCTTTTTTCGACTTTTTGAGCTCCCAAATGCACTTTGATAAATGAATCTGCAAGCTCAGCAAATGAATTTAAAGAATTTTTGGGTAAGAGAGAATATCATGTTAATGCTCCCTTGGTGAGTGTTTCAACGATTTTCTTGACCAATACTGATTCAATTTCTTGTTTGGTTAACTCGTTGCCCTTCACACCAGTTGTGAATGCAGCCACGTGATGTGGTGGATCAGTCATATTTTGGAATATCAGGCATTTTGAAATTCTTCGGAATCCGCACAGCAGCAACACTGGGCTTCCAAGGTTATTGTGAAATTTATATCTATATCTATTCCCTTGATTGTAGGCGGTACTCCATGTATTTTCTCTATGCAATCGCTTTGCTCCTTGAGCTGTTTCTGCAAGATTAATCCTAAATTTTGTAAATCAGAATTAACTATGTTACCTGGTTTGCCATCACTAGACTCGCTGGGAGTTCCACTACCGCCAGAATTAACAAGCCCAGAATGCGGGTTTTCCAAAGTATTGTGATTCGGAGTTGGTGTTGCTGGTGCAATAGGTAATTGGATGATAAAAGCCCGGAGAGCATTGTTGACTTGTTGAGCAATTAATTTTTTTAGAGCATCATCGAGTGCTTGTTCGTTCGCAACTCTGTCATTTTGATTTGATTCAGATCCGTTTTGGTTCGCAACTCTGTTATTTGCTTCAGAGCCATGTGGAGTCCCCTCTCGTGACTGTCGCTGTGAATCATGTGGCGAGGGAGGCGGGGTCCTGTCATTCGCATCATTCACTTGGTGTTGTGGATCTTGGAGTGGTAAATTGTGTTGGTTATTGTAGTTGACATTTGACATAGTTGTTTTTATGAAGGAATTGATTGAAAAAGAAAACGATTATTAGATTCCTGGTAATAGAACCAATTTGTTTAACCAAAAATTTGGATTTCAGCCAAAGCTTATTTTAGAAGAACTCGAGTTACTGATAATCAAATAGAAATAAGAATAATTCATATAAATAATAGCTTAATATAAGGCAAAGTAAATCAGGATATTCCAATAGTATTTCATGTCCTTAAAAATGTTCGATCTTCCTTTTTTATAGCTATCTCTAAGTAATACGTTTTTCTTTTATAATAATAGAGTCTTATGACAATTAATGATATTTAATGTAACGTTATAATTGGTAATCATAACAAATTTCAATACAAATTCCATAAATATTTCCATAATTAATGTCTATTAATTACCAATAATACCTATATGTACCCCTTTTACTATTTAGGTTCATTCTTCTAATATGACCGCCAAATATCAATAGCTACAAGCACTTATCCTTTCTTACTCCCTTGGGCCTCTGCCTGTGCCTGTTGAAGATCATGCCTTTTCAATTATACTTTACCAATCGGTCACTTTTCTACTAGTCCACGTGTCATGACATATCACCTCATATTTAATTCTATACACGAACTTAATTTTTCCCTATACAAACATGAGTAAAGCTTGATAGGTCTAGTGCAATATGATGACTGGTGCCTATGTTGGGGAACTAGTTTTAAGTCAACGGAGTCAGTGCTTGATGAGTGAGATGAGCAGAAGGATTTATAGTGTGGTTGTAGCGTTGAAAGCAGGTCGTGGCTTGATGATTAGTACCATTACAGATTTGACACCTTATGCTTCCATCAATATTTGAATTCAAAGGTTAAACTATTGGAGAGTAGTTATTACTATAGTTGTTACGATGATACTGATTGCGACCACCACTTTTATAATTACTATTGATCTGACCAAGGTTATGTTTATCACTATGAAACAAACGTTGAGCAACATTAGCCATTGTTGAATGAGATGTAACACCTGAAGCAAGGGATAAGGAGGACATGTATGAGCCATGAATAAACTCATGGTTCAACCATAGGCTATGAAGCTCGGAGTAAGAAACTGGTTCAAGTCGCGCAGATAACGTAGTAATAATATACATGAAATCAGATCGCAACCCTTTAAACACATAAATATTATAATCTAAAGCATTCAAGGTTTTACGTGAAGCTGCTAACTCATCGGAAAAAAGATTCGCCTTTTGGAGAAATTGTGTGACAGTAAGGTCATCTTGTTCGAGGTTTTGCAAATGTATATGGAGATTAATGACTCTAGTATTGGAAGGGGAAGACAAGGCTGCTTCCAAGGCTTCCCAAATATCTTTGGAAATGTTCAACCCAAAGATAATAGGTATGGTTTCTTCTAAAGGAGAAGATATAAGGAAACTCATAATAATTTGATCTTGTTGGATCCAAGTGGTATATTATGGGTTTGGTTTAACAGTTTCTGAATTTTCAATAGGAAGGAACGAAGGTGGGCATGGCTTGGATCCGTCAATAAAGCCATGAATATTCCGACCTCGCAGGAACGGCAACAATTGCATTTTCCTAAATAAGTAATTGGTAGAAGTAAGTTTGATCGAAATAATGTGATGGGCATGGTTAAGAGAGTTGGAAAAAGGAGAAGAAGACATGATTAGAACTATTGTAGAGTGCACAGCGTTGGTTGGAAGAGAAGAGGTAGAAGAGGAGTCTGAACTTGCTTTTGATACCATATTAGAACAGGCTTTTGGCAAGCATTTCAATTGAAGCTCACTATTCTTCTCATACAATGATACATCATATATAATACAAGAGTCCTAAACCAATTGAGAGTTCTAAGTAAATACAGGTACTGAGAGAAGATCACCCGAATAATTGTGTGAACACCAAATTTTCACCCCTGATGATTCATATCCGCCTATACGGGTTTCGATTTCCCTAATATCAGACTACTTTGTCTTCAAACACTACAAGAAACTGCAACAAATTATCAACATATAACATTAAAAACTTTTCGTAGGACAACCCAGCGACAAGAAGCAAACTAACAAGAAAGCCTCCGTACATAATCATAATAGTATTTTGGATGAATATGCAATTCCCTTCATATGTATACTCATGAAAAGTTAGAAGTACTACAATTGGACAACATTGATTGAAAAAACATGAGCCAGTATGTAACGACCCTGTTGACATCTAATTTTGTCCCTCCTTTCTTCTAATTAACCCCTTGAGCTTCTAAGTTATAAATATATCAAATGCTTTATTTTTCAGTATTGCTTTACTTTTATTATTGTTATTATTATTATTATTACTACTACTATAACTATTATTAATATCACTATTAATATTATCACTGCTATACTAATTATTACTAGTATTTTAAGCAATATTATTGCTATTATTATTATTATTATTATTATTATTATTATTATTATTATTATTATTATTATTATGAGTCCAATTTAGAAGCTGAAAAGATAAAGGAAGAAGGGAAAAAGACTTGAACAATAATAGCCTAAATATTCGAACATCCTCATTAAACTCCAACCCAATGGCCTTAAATCATCTAACACCATCCCAAAATCAAGCTTTCCAGCTTCCAGGCCTATTAAATCCTACTTCCCATAAGCCCAAGTCTCTTAACTTAGTTAGGGTTTCATTTCCTTCTAAGCAACGCCTCTCTCTGCTATGTTCTCCATACCTACCCCTTTGTCCTCTTCTCCATTTTTGACTAAAATTCAAGATTCAACATTCAAGGACAGCCCTTGTCTGTCCAATTTCAAGAAAAGAAAAACTTTCTCTCATCCTATTTTGGCATGTATCGATGACCAAGAAATGATCCTCCTATTTTTACGCTACAAGATTTGTCAAATCTCTTCGCCTCAGCCAAGATCTTACCATTTTGTGCAAGAACTGAGCGAGTCACGTGAGTGCCTATTGCGGTTCCAACGTTTAGATTTGAATGGCTCCATTTGACTTCATTTGAAATATGAAGCATCAAAAAATATCCTGCCTAAAACACAATCCCTAGCTCTATATCTCCTATAAATACTCGCATTGGAGAGTTGAGGGCAACTTTGGCCACCACTGCTTCTGAAAAATATACACACTTGTTATATATTTCTTTTAATCTAGAAGGCTTTTTCTTCTGGTTCATTTCTATCTGAGATTCGGAATCTTTCGTTAGAGAGTGGATCTTAGACTATCGCCACGTTCACTGCCTCGCAAGAGGTAAAAATCTGAATATATTCTTATTTCCTTTGTCGATAAATATTGGGGTGTTAGAAATCATGTGTTAGAAGTTTTCTTTGATTGAACTCGTTTGAAGTATATGTTATTCTTGACTCAATTAAAAGTCATATTTATGTGAAGTTTCGGAATATAATTTTGTGCAATTATCGGCAGCATATTAGAGGACAGAGTTATGTCTTACCTTTTCTTTGAATAGCTAAAACTCAGGTTAGAAACGTAGTTAGGCAGAATATCACAATATTATAAATAGGAGTTGTATCGTAGATCTATTTCTTTGAAAACCTTCAAAACTTATTTGCTTGTTCACTGATACTTCTTGCGCAAAAATGATAGGCTAATTTTGTGATATGTTGCTGCACTCTTTTCTCTTTATATGTTAAAGAATATTATAGCAGCCACAACATTAGGAAACTTTTTTGTTATGCTCTACAGACTGCATCGAAAACTCTACATCAATTGGTTGAGCGTTAAAGGTAAAATCTTTAGGTCATGGCCGAGTTTATTCAGGTGTGACATGAATAAGGTGCAAATTATTTCATCCCAAGTCTTTGTAAGTTTTTCGAGTTGGAACCTTAAGCTATAACTTTGTTTAAAGAATTACTTTCACAAGCAAGATAGCTATTGGTACATGAGAGAAGCCATGTCCTCTGTTGAGATATGAGAAATATAACTACTAACTCACTATATTTGGTATATTCTTTACGAGATGTTAAGAATCCATTGCTCTTTTTAATATTCAAAGAACTCTTCTCTGTTTGTTATCATTAGTTATATGTGTCTTAATTGGAATCTGGTATTTAAATACATAAGTGTTAACCTGCTAACTTGTATTTGTTGGTATATTTTTTTTTAAAAACTATACAACAGTATGACATCTTCCTTGGTCTACTTTTCGTTAATGTTTAAGAATCAAGCTATGTTAAGTAAGAGTTAGGCCCTTTGTGTTTTACTTTTAGTTTCTAGTTACCATAACATATTATAGGGTCTGTTTTAATTTGATATTTAGAAATTCTGTGATGATACTATCTGCCCTCGTGTTCCTTAGATAAGGTTCTTTAACCTTTCCCTTGTGTTCGTTAAATAAGATTCTTTTAACTCTTCTTCTTTCTTTCTTTTGTTTTGCATGAACACCGGAGCCGAAGAGTTTTACTTTGAGACTCAATGCAACACCTCAAGGAGTCATGCATATCCTCACTCTAGATAACAAAATTACAGGAGACAAAAAGTCTTCTGGGAGCTGAACATGGCCCTTTACCACTTTATTTTACTTTATTTATGGCTACCCACTCTGTGAATAACTATCTTTATTTTAGCTATGTGATTGACGTTAAGGATCTAAAATTACTATAAAATCATAGTTAACTCTTATCTAATGAACTGCAGGTTTTTTTTTTCTTTGGCAATAAAAGTACTCATTTACCACATAATACTTACTCCTAGTTGAAGCTCTTTTAGAATTACGACCTGCGTCAAATATTGTTGTTAAGCCTACTACGGTATTATAGAATCAATAATGGCGTTTAAACTAATACTCTCTGTCCTAACCATTTTGCAAGATTGATGAGTCTGCCTCTTATGATTTTTAAAGGACTGAAACTAGTAATACCAATTTATATGAATTCATTTGACTGGGCACGAAGTTTAAGAAAAGAGAGAAGACTATATATTTTGTGCGGTTATAAATCATTGCATAAAGGTAAATTGTTTTCAAATAGGGAAAGAAGTTATTTTTTTTTGCACGGACTAAAAAGGAAATACGTTCACATAAATTGAAACGGAGGGAGGGATTAGTATTTTTAGCACACAGAAGCTATCATCTTTATTGTCCTTTTGCTGTTTCAAATATCCAAGTCAACGTTGTTTCTTTATTTTCTTTGAAAACGTGATGGCTACTTGCTTAATGTTTAATGCTTGGATTGAGCAAGTTGAATGCTTTTTGGGTTAGATCCACTTTAGGCCGAAAACAATTATTCGATAATTGGAGTCCAAAATTCAATCTTTAAGCAAAGCTAATTTTCATTAACCATTTCGATTTTCCGTTAAAGATTCCTATATTTATACTTGGCATTAACTAACCTAAGTTTGGCCGGTAACCGTAATTAACGGATTTTAAAGAGTGCATAACACCTTCTCTTTAGGATAATTAGAATCCTTACCTAAAATTTTTAAGGTTAAGCAGACCATAAATCAGAGTTAACTTTAAGCATTGTTTAGCTAAAATTGGTATCCTAATTTACCTTTAAAATAATTAGGTGGCGACTCTCTTTAATTATGTAAACCCGCAGAATTACCCAATATGTTATACTCTAGTTTGACCCGTGTTAAAATAGGGTATAACAGACCCGACTGGTCTTATTGCTTTTTAGAATCCCGTTCCCTTAAATAAAAATTTCTCGCGCTTGCTTTAACTAATTTGCGACATGCAGGGATGGTTGGTTTGGGATTTGGATTAGTTTGGGGTGAAATATGCTCATTTGATTCATTAGGATTGTCTTAAAAGGCTAAGTTTGACTTTGGTCAACTTTTTGAGCAAACGGATCTGGATTCTTGTTTTGATGGTCCCGGAGGGTCCTTAGGAAAACATGAGACCTGGGAGTATGCCCAGAATCAAATTTCGAGGTCCCTAGCTCGAGTAATAAATTTTTAAAGAAACTAATTAATAATTGATCATGTTGGTATTGGGCTCGTATGTTAGTTTCGAAGCATAGTACAAGCCGAATATAACATTTAAGACTTGCCCACAAAATTTGGTGTCAATCTGAGTAGTTTAAGGGCGTTTCGGCTCTTTAGAGGAAAATTAAGAACTTGAAGTTCATAAGTTTGACTCAATTGGTTTTAGGGGGTGATTCTTAGATTTAGTATTATTTTGGGCGTTCTGATGGTTCGAGTATGCCTATTTCATGATTTCAAACTTGTTGATATGTTCGGGCGGGCCCGGGAGCCCCGAGCGTCAATCGGACGAGGCTCGAGTGAAGTTGGAATTTTTGAGAAGTGCTGAAGCATCTGCTTCTGTCATAACCGCACCTGTGGTTGGTCAACCGCAGGTGCGAGATCGGAGAAGCAGTCCAACTATCACCGATGCGGCCTAAGGCAGGCCAGGCCAATACCGCAGAAGCGGCTCACCAGAAGCGGCTTCAAGACCACAGAAGCGATCGTAACCCGCTTGGCCGATTTCGTAGGTGCGTTCGATTTCTCGCAGAAGCGGGACCGCAGATGCGAAAATTGCTGAAGTAGTGAGCTTCATTTAATATGGCTTTTAAGTCATTTTTGACATTTTCCACTACTCCATTAGCGATTTTGGGAGCTTTTGAGAGAATACTTCTACCTAGAATTTTGAGGTAAGCTTATCCCACCTATTCCTAGTTTAATACTTGTATTTTATGTAGATTAACCACTAGAATTAAGGTAAAATTATGAGGTTAGAGAAAAATCTAGAATTTTGACAAAAGTTATATTTAACCACAAAATTTGCTATGAAATAAATTAGAAATCATATATTATTGATCCTTAGGTTATAGTAACAAATTTCTTCGAAAAATTTCAGAATCCGGGCACGTGGGCCCAGAGTTGAATTTTTGGAAACTTGTGGTAAAGGTTGGGAAATTACTCAAATAGCTAGAATACAATCTTGTGAACTTATATCGATTAGTTACTACCTCATTTAACTAGTTTTAGATCGTTCGGTTCCGAATTCAGGGTTTGGGCTCGTTCTTGGTATTGGAAGTGCACTTTGGAGCAAGGTGAGTCTCCTTTCTAAACTTATAAGAGTGAATTGTCCCCATAGGTGTAATAGTTGAGTAATTTGCTATTAAATGCGGGGGCTACATACTTACTAGGTGACGAGAGTCTGTGCGTAGCTATTATTATGTTAATTGTTCGGGTAGTCTAGGACCCGTATCAAGCTATATTTGTAAATATCTCTATATTTTCTTGCTAATGTGATCACTTAGGATATGTTAGAGATTTGGAAAGGAATATAAGCAAATGTATACACTTGTTGGACACTTGTATGAATTTACTTGGAAATAAATGCGCATTCATATGTTTCTTGATATTAATTAACATTTGAGGATCGGGCCGATCTCCTCGGTAGAAATAGATGCATCTATGGTTCGTGTCATTCAACCCTCTGGCCGTGCACAGTTTATTTTATGTTGGATCGGGCCGTCGACCTCGGCATAATGTGCGCATGATATCTATGTGAAATCTTATCCGTGACTTGTCCTGCTAAATACTTGAAATGTAATTGGTTGACTACAAAATTGCTCAGAACATGACTTATTAACTCTTGCTACAAACTGTTGATTATATGTGACTCCTATGCTTAGTAAAACACCTTATTATATTATTTGACCCTAGTAAGTATTAAGTCGACCTCTCGTCTCTACTTCTTCGAGATTAGACGGGATACTTACTGGGTACATATTGTTTATGTACTCATACTATAGTTCTGTAATTAATTTATAGGAGCTGAGGCAAGTATATCTGGCTATCTATCTGGTGCACCCCTGATTCATAGTTCGAGACTTCCATCCCTTCCTGTGCCATTCAGTAGCTTGATGGAGTCTTCCTTTACTTTTGATGTCTATTCTATTCCGGACAGTAGGATAGTTTTAATCTTTAGTATATTTTACTAGTCGCCCATTACTTGTGACACCAGCTCTTGGCACACGCATTGGTGGACTATTAATTTGGGAGTTGTATAACTATTTTTGACATATCGTTGTTCATTCCTGGTTTGATTTTAACTTAAAGAATTGCTACACCTATTTTAGTAAAAGTAAAAAATGAGAACTTAATTACATTTCCGCATTGGCTTGCCTGACAATGGTATTGGGCGCCATCATGATCTGTTTTGGAAATGAGTCGTGAAATCATGGTATAAGAGCAATAGATTCACGTAGGTCTCACAAGTCATGGGCAAACCTAATAGATTCTTGCGGATCGGTATGGAGACGTTTATATTTATCTTTGTGAGGCTATAAGGTGTTAGGAAAAACTAATCTTTATTCATTTCCTATCGTGCAGTGGTTGGTATACTAAATTTTCCTCTTCTATTCTATCACAAATGTGAGGACACACATGGCTGATGTTCCAGACCCCGGAGGAGCTACTGCCCTCGTGGCGAGAGGGCGAGGCAGAGGCCGTGGGTGGGTACCGACACAAGGTAAGGGACAAGGGCATCCCATAGTTATCCCAGTAGTACCACCAACAGATCCTGTGGGAGATCCTATCATCGAGGAGAAGGGCAAGATGCCCGCAGCAGAGCCTACCCCGACAGACTTTATGATAACACTGAGATTCCTGGAGGTCATGGATCGTATGCTACGATTCATGGACTCCATGACTCAGGCTAGTTTATTTCCAGTAGATCCAGCTCATCACAGGCGGGAGGGGGATCACAGACCCCTACTACTCAGGCTCACAGTCATGCAGCTATAGTGTATCAGACTCTAGGTGCACTACCCCTAGATGGCGCTCAGCCAGTTGCTGTAGTGATAATCGAGCCCAGACCAGCTGCGAATGCTGACTCGCATAAGCTGTTGGATAGATGGACTAGACCTCACCCTCCTGTCTTCGGGATTGAGCGCCATGATGATGCTCCAGACTTCATTTATAGGTGCAGGGACAGACTGCATAACATGAGGATATTGGAGTCGCATGAGGTTGACTTCACTACTTTTCAGCTAGAGGGCTGGGACCGCAAATGGTGATAGTCTTATGTTCTGGGTAGGCCAGTTTGTTCTCCTCCTATCACTTGGAGCCAGTTCACGTACTTGTTTCTGGACATGTATATTCCACCTTCTGAGAGGGAAGAGCTGCAGTATCATTTTTAGTTGCTTGAGCAGGGTCAGATGTCCATGACCGATTATGAGATGAGGTTTTCTGAGCTATCCCTCCATGCATTAATGATACTTCGTACTGACGCAGAGAGGGTGCAGAGGTTTGTTGCAGTGTTGCATTTTAGCATCAGGGCCAACATGGCCCGAGAGGTGGAGATAGGGATGCCTTATCAGTTAGTAATGGAAAATGCTCGGAGGATTGAGGGTTACCCTCTGAGAGGTAGGGAGTAGATGCAGCAGGATAAGAGGGCTAGGTTCTCCGAAGAGTTCATAGGTGCCCCAGCTAGGGGTAGAGGTCAGTTTGGGAGGGTATAGCCTAGCAGGACCCCATATTCAACACCGCCACCTGCTCGGGGTGCTCCAGCGCGTCCCTATTTCAGCACCATGCCAGAGAGTTCTTATCGCCCACCAGCTACTCAGGGTTCCTCCGGTGGGTATTCAAGTCCTCAAGGTTCTTCTGATTCTTATTTCAGTGCTATGCCGGAGAGTTCATACCGTCCACTAGCTGTTTAGGGTTCTTCAAGTAGGTCTACAGGCCATTAGGGTCAGCCATCAGGGTAGCAGGTCTTTGTACTGCGAGGTTGTTTCGAGCGTGGGGACCTTGGTCATATGAGGAGATACTGCCCCTGGCTTCGGGGCAAGGAAGTACAGTAGGGTTAGCAGCCTATGATATCTACACTGGCTATCCCGCCCCCTAGAGGTAGAGGGCAGACTAGTAGGGGCCATCCTAGAGGTGGAGGTTAGGCAGGGAGAGGTCAGCCAGGTACTGGTCAGTCAGGTGGAGGCCAGTCATCCGGTGCTCCAGCCAGATTCTATGCCCTCCCGGCTAGGCATTGGCCTCAGATGCCGTAATCAAAAGTATTATTTTCGTTTGCGGTAGAGGTGCTTAGGTATTTTTTGATCCAGGGTCTACTAATTCATTTGTATCATCTTTGTTTGGTCATTTCCTGGTTATTTCTCATGCGCCTTTGGGCACTCCTATTCATGTGTCCACTCCTGTGGGCAATTCTATAGTTTTGGATCGGATCTACCAGTCCTGTGTGGTCACATTCTATGGTTTTGAGACTAGAGCAGATCTCCTGTTTCTTGATATGATCGATTTTGAGGTCATCTTGGCATGGATTGGTTATCTCTATATCACGTCATCCTGGATTGCCATGCCAAGACTATTACTTTAGCGATGCTAGGGTCGCCATGGTTGGAGTAGAAGGGCTCAACCATTAATACATCTAGGCGGGTTATCTCTTTCCTGAAGGCTCGGTAGATTGTCGAAAAGGGGTGTTTGGCGTATTTGGCTTATGTTAGGGACACCATCACAGAGTCTTTGACGATTGATTTAGTTCCAGTAGTTTGAGAGTTCACCGATGTGTTTCTTTCGGATCTTCCTGGCATGCGACCGGATCGTGATACTGATTTATGTATTGATTTGGCTCTAGGCACCCAGCCTATATCTATTCCACCGTACCGTATGACTCCTAAATAGTTGAAAGAGTTGAAGGAAGAGCTTGAAAAGTTGTTAGCAAAGGGGTTTGTTAGGCCTAGTGTATCACCTTGGGGTGCACCAGTGTTGTTTGTGAAGAAGAAGGATGGTACTATGCGGATGTGCATTGATTACCGCCAGTTGAATAAAGTCATCATCAAGAACAAGTATCCATTACCTCATATCGATTATTTGTTCGATCAGTTGCATGGTTCTAGGGTTTTCTCTAAGATCCACTTGAGGTCGGGTTACCATCAGTTGAAGATTCGGGACTCGGATGTCCCGAAGACTACATTCCGGACTAGATATGGCCATTATGAGTTTCTGGCAATGTCCTTTAGCTTGACTAATGCACCAGCGACATTTATGGACTTGATGAACAGGGTGTTCAGGCCTTATATGTCCTTTGTCATCGTCTTGATTGATGACATCTTGATATACTCATGTAACCTGGGGGAGCACGAGCAGCATCTGAGAGTATTGCTTCAAACCTTGTGAGAGTAGAAGCTATATGCTAAGTTCTCCAAGTGTGAGTTTTTGCTAGAGTCATGGGCATTCTTGGGGCATGTTGTGTCAGGAAAGGGTATTAAGGTGGATCTCAAGAAGATTGAGGTAGTTCAGAGTTGGCCACACCCTACTTCAGTGACCGAGATCAGGAGTTTTCTGGGGTTAGCAGATTATTACAGACGATTCGTGCAGGGCTTTTCATCTATTACATAAGCTTTGACTAGATTGACCTAGAAGGGTGCTCCTTCCCGTTAGTCTGATGATTGTAACGAGAGCTTTCAGAAGCTCAAGATAGCTTTGACTATGGCACCAGTTCTTGTGTTACATTCTGGTTCAGGGATATATACCGTATATTTTGACGCTTCATGTGTTGGCTTGGGATGTGTATTGATGCAGGAGAGGCGAGTTATTGCATATGCTTCATGTCAACTGAAGGTTCATGAGAAGAATTATCCTATGCACAATCTAGAGTTGGCCGCGATTGTTCATGCTCTTAAGATATGGAGGCATTATCTCTACGCGGTGTTATGTGAGGTTTATACTGATCATCGAAGCTTACAACATTTGTTCAAGCAGAAGGATCTTAATTTGAGGCAGCGTAGGTGGATTGAGTTACTGAAAGATTATGACATCACCATTCATTATCACTCGGGCAAGGCGAATTTTGTCGCGGATGCCTTAAGCAGAAAGGCAGAGAATATGGGTAGCTTGGCATTCATTCCAGCAGAGGAGAGGCCACTAGCTTTGGACATTCAGTCATTGGCTAACAACCTTGTGAGTTTGGAAATTTAGGAGCCCAGTCGGGTTTTTGCATGTGTGGTTGCTCAGTTTTCATTATTGGGGTAGATAAAGGCTCGGTAGTTCGATGATCCACATCTGGTGGTTCTCAGAGAGATGGTGGTTCAGGGAGGTGCCAAGGAGGTCTCTATTGGTGAGGTTTTTTTAGCTCCAGGGTCGTCTATGTGTTCCAAATGTTGATGGTTTGAGGGAGAGGATACAAGAGGAGGCACACAGTTCACGGTATTCCATTCATCCAGGAGCTATGAAGATGTATCGCGACTTGAGGCAGTATTATTGGTGGCTAAGGCTAAAGAAAGACATAGTGGAGTATGTGGCTAGGCATTTGAATTACCAGTAGGTCAAGTATGAACATCAGAGACCAGGTGCCCTACTTCAACAGATGCCCATACCAGAGTGGAAGTGGGAGCGCATTTGTCATGAACCGAATTTCCCACCCTCCGGAGTTGTGATGGCGCCACGAAGTTTAGAAATTTTTAACTCTTTCATTTTAATCCTTTTAACGACTTGCATTAATAGGTGATGAACATTTAAATAATAGCGCAAGATGAAATTTAACGGAAGACTTAGACTAATATAATACCAAAATAAATATGAAAATGCCAACATGCGTCTCTAACAAGAAAACGGTGTCACAATATTCATGGACTGTCTATGAATACTACATACATATATCTGAAGAAAAGAAATATAGTTTGTCTTGGATACAAATGAAAACAGAACATATAAGTAGATAGAAGAGACGTCGGGCCTGCGAACGTCTGCAGTGCTACCTCGGGATCTCTATGGATAGAAGGCTGGCTCCCTAAGAGCTACTGTCCTAGTGCTGCTCTAGTATCTGCACAGAGTGCAGAGTGTAACATCAGTACAATCGATCCCATTTGCTGGTAAGTGTCTGGCCTAACTCCAGTAAGGTAGTGACAAGGCTAGGACCAGACTCTAGATAAAACCTACGCAGTTATATAATATTCAGCGGAAAAATAACAGAAATAATAGTTTAAAATGGGAGGGGGGTATATGCTACGGGGAACAATATCAAATCCAGCCAATACTAAAGAGAGTGAAATGAAATAACAGCTCAGAATCTACAACCCAAACAATGATAATAATATTGCGAGGCGCAACCCGATCCAATATAACATTTAGCACTGTTGCGGTGTGCAACCCGATCCATTATAACATTTGTTGCGGAGTGCAACCCGATCCATATCTAATATTGTTGCAGTGTGCAACCCAATCCATATATAGCATTTTTGCGGCATGCAACCCGTTCCATATTTAATATTATTGTAGCGTGCAACCCGAAGCATATATATATTTTATATCAACAACAACTTTACCAAGTATCACGGCAAGGGATCATCAATAACTACTCTTTCCCGGCAAAGGATTCAACAGCAAAAATAAACACGTCCCGGCAAGGGAGAATCAGCTATATACAAACTTAACTCAACTTCTACTCATCTCAGATAACACCAATACCCAATCATAAGTACTTTCAACGAAAACAAATCAATCCTCACTAAATATCGAGAATCATCAATCAAAGAATTCTTAATATCATTTAAGAACATATCAATTCGCAATTTAAGACTCACGATCATGCTTGACACAAACGTATAGATACTCGTTATCATGCCTATATGTCATACTCAACAACAAGCAAATAGAAAATAGGACACAAATCCTAATCCCTCAAGCTAAAGTTAGACCGAATACTTACCTTGAACTTCCACGGCAAATTCAACCCTCAAAAACTGCATTTCCTTTCGATTTAGCTCCAACACAATCGTATCTATACATAATCAACTTAATAATATCAATAAATGCTAAACAATCTAATTACAATGCTTAATTATAGCTTTGTAATCATTCTTCCTAAAAATCCCGTAAATTAACCCCGGGCCCTCTTAGTCGAAATACAAGGTTTGCACCAAAATCAAATTACCCATTCACCCACGAGCCCAAATATATAACTTGTTCCAGATTTTGACCCCAAAACTAGGTCTAAATATTAATCAAAAAACTCTAACTCTACCCAAATCCCTAATTTTCTACCCTTAATCTCATGTTTTAGGCCTAGAAATCTAGTGGGTGCTGATAAAAATGGAAGAAAACAAGTCATAGATTACTTACCCAAGAGATTATGGTGAGTAAATGCTTCAAAAATAGCCTAAAAGCTTTGGAGAAGAAGAGGTTTATGAAAGTTTATGAAAATCCCATAAGTGTTCTATTTTTTAGACTTAAAAATAACTGGGTGAAATTACCCTTCGCGTTCGCGACATTGGGCTCGCGTTCGCGGAGAGGAAACTCCTCGAGCCCTCGCGTTCGTGTCCAAAGGGTCGTGTTCACTTAGAACAAATGCCCTACCCCCTGCCCAGGCTCATTTGGCATTCGCGTTCGCATGGCCAGGACCGCGTTCGGGAAGGGATAACTCCCCCAATGCCTTGCGTCCGCGACTTGTGCTACGTGTTCGCATAGAAGGAAATTCCTTCAGCATAACTCACACATCGTGTTTGCGAGGGCCATCCTACAAATGCAAAGAAGAAAATATCAGTACACTAGAACAACTATTTTCTGCAACTTTTCTTAAGTCCAAAACTTTCCGAAACACACTAGAGCCCTCGGGGCTCCTAACCAAACATACTTACTAACTCAATAACATCATATGAACTTAACCGTGCGATCTAATTGGCAAAATAACACCATTAACAATGAATTAAACCTCAAAATCAATAAATTATTTCAAAACTTATTAAACCTCAACTTTTGCACATTAGGTCCAAATCATGTCAAATGACATCCGTTTTTCACCAAATTCCACAGCAGCATCTTAAGTCAAATATGAGACCCGTATCGAGCAGCGAAACTAAAATACAGTTTTGATTCCATCATGTTCCAATCAAACATCATTTCAAAATACTTTAAAATTGAGGTGACTCTAAATGAGGTTTTCAAGGCCTTGAAACACAGAATTCAATTTAAAAACAAGTTATGACCTTTTTGTTCATCATATTCTCTACCTCTAAAAAAATTGTTCATCCTCGAACGGACATAAGAAGGAAGTACCTGAGTCGGGAAAAAAGATGGGGATAACGGCTCCGCATATCAGACTCGGACTCCCAGGTCGGTGCCTCAACAGATTGACCTCTCCATTGAACCCAAACAGAAGGAAAACTCTTCGACCTCAACTGATGAACCTGCTGGTCTAGAATAGCCAGCGGCTCCTTCTCATAAGACAAGTCCTTGTCCAACTAGACAGCGCTGAAATCTAACACGTGGGATGGTTCACCGTGATACATCTAAAGTATAGACACATGAAACACTAGATGCACTGCTGATAAGATCGGTGGCAATGCAAGTCTATAAGCCACATCTCCCACTCGATTGAGAATATCAAATGAACTAATGAACCTAGGGCTAAGCTTGGCCTTCTTCCAAAATCTCATCACACCCTTCGTAGGCGGCACTCGAAGCAATTCCCGCTCACCGACCATGAAAGACGAATTGCGAACCTTGTGATCGGCATAATTCTTTTGCCTGGACTGAGCTGTACGAAGCCTATCCTGGATGATCCTGACCTTGTCCAAGGCATCCTGAACCAGATGCCTCTCCCGGCTCAAACCATCCAACTGGAGACCGACACCACCTACCATATAAAGCCTTATAAGGAGCCATCTGGATACTCGACTAGTAACAGTTGTCGTAGGCAAACTCTACTAAAGGTAAAAAATGATCCCACGAGCCTCCAAAGTAAATGACACAAGCTCAGAGCATATCCTCAAAATTTTGAATAGTCCGCTTGGACCGCCCATCCGTCTGGGGATGAAATGTTGTACTCAACTAAACCCGAATGCCCAACTCTCGCTGAACTGCTCTCCAAAAATGCGAGGTAAACTGTGTAACTCGGTCTGAAATGATAGAAACAGGCACACCATGAATGCGAATAATCTCTCGGATATAGATCTCAGCTAACCTCTCTGATGAATTGAAGACTGCCACCGAAATGAAATGTGCTGACTTAGTCAGCCTATCAAGAATGACCCATACTGCATTAAACTTTTTCCGAGTCTGCGGAAGTCCAACAACGAAATCCATAGTAATCCGCTCCCACTTCCACTCAGGAAGCTCGATCCTCTGAAATGAACCATCGGGCCTCTGATGTCCGTATTTAACCTGCTGACATTACAAACACCGAGCTACATATACAACAATATCCTTCTTCATTCTCCGCCACAAATAATGTTTCCATAAATCCTGATATATCTTTATGCCACTCGGATGAATAGAGTAACAGGAGCTATAGGCCTACTCTAAAATCAACTCTCGAAGTCCATACACATTAGGCACACAAACTCGACCCTACAATCTCAAAATTCCTTCATCACCTAAAGTAACCTGCTTGGCACCTCCTGCTGCACCGTGTCTCTAAGGACCCACAAATGGGGATCATCATACTGTCGATCACGGATACGCTCCAATAAGGAAGAACGAACTATCATGCAAGCTAACACCTGACTAGGCTCAGAAACATCCAACCTCATGAACTGATTGGCGAAGGCCTGAACATCCAAAGCAAGCAGTCTCTCACCGATCGAAATATAAGCGATACTGCCTATACTGGCTGACTTCCTACTCAAAGCATCGGCCACTACATTAGCCTTTACTGGATGATATAAAACGGTGATATCATAATCTTTCAACAACTCCAACCATTGCTTGAAAAAATTCTAAAGACTCTTGTGATCCGTGAACACCTCACATGCCACACCATACAGATAGTGCCTTCAAATCTTCAATGCATGAACAATGGCTGTCAAATCCAAGTCATGAACCGAATAATTCTTCTCATGAATCTTCAATTGCCATGAAGTATTGGCAATGACCTTGTCGTCCTGCATCAACACTGCACCAAGCCCAATATGAGATGCATCACAATACACAATATAAGGCTATGAACCTGTGAGCAAAACCAACACCGGTGTCGTAGTTAGAGCTGTCTTGAGCTTCTGAAAGATCTCCTCACACTCATCTGACCATCTGGACTGGGCACCCTTCTAGGTCAACCTGGTCATTGGGGTTGCAATAGATGAAAACCTCTCCACGAACCGATGATAGTAGCCTGCCAATCCCAAGAAACTCCGAATATTTGTAGCTGATGTTGGTCTAGGCTAGTTCTTGACTGCCTCCATCTTCTTCGGATTCACCTAAATACCCTCTGCTGATACAGCATGACCCAGAAATGCAATTGAACTTAACCAGAACTCACACTTCAAGAACTTAGCATATAACTGACTATCCCTCAGGGTCTGAAAAACCGCTCTGAGGTGCTGCTGGTGCTCCTCCTGGTTGCGGGAATATATCAATATATCATCAATCAAGACTATCACAAATTAATCCAATTAAGGCCTAAACACTCATTTCATCAAATCCATAAAAGGCTGGGGCATTTGTCAACCCGAATAACATCACCAAGAACTCATAATGCTCGTATCGAGTGCATAAATCTATCTTAGGGACATCGGATGCCCTAATCCTCAACTGATGGTAGCAAGATCTCAAGTCAATCTTTTAAAATACCTTGGCACCCTGAAGCTGATCGAACAAATCATCAATCCTTGGCAGCGGATACTTATTATTGATTGTAACCTTGTTCAATTGCCGGTAATCAATACATATTCTCATTGACCCATCCTTCTTTTTAATAAACAACGCTGGTGCACCCCAAGGCAAAACACTGAGTCTAAGGAAACCCTTTTCAAGAAACTCTTGCAACTGCTCTTTCAACTCAGGCAGGGCCATGCGATACAGCGGGACAGAAATGGGCTCCGTAAATGGGCTGAGTACTAGGAGCCAAATCAATGCAAAAGTCAATATCCCTGTGGGGTGGCATACCCGACAGGTCTGAAGGAAATACCTCAGGAAACTCACGTACGATGGGTACAGAATCAATATAAGGACCTCAACACTAGAATAGCGAACATAACACAAATAGGATAAACACCCCTTCTCGACCATACGCCGAGCCTTCACGTAAGACATAATACTACGGGTAGAATAACGAAGAGTCCCTCTCCACTCTAAACGAGGCAAACCCGGTAAGGCTAAGGTCACAATCTTGGCATGACAGTTCAAGATAGCGTGGTAAGGTGATATCCAGTCCATCCCCAATATAATATCAAAATCGACCATGTCCAGAAGCAACAAATCTACTCGACTCTCAAGACCCTCAGTCACAACTACACAACAGTAGTGGGCTCGATCTACCACGATAGAATCACCCATCGGTGTAGACACATATACACGAACACTCAATGAATCGCTAGGAATGACCAGATATGGTGCAAAATAAGATGACACATACGAGTATGTAGACCATAGATCAAATAACACTGAAGCATCTCTATCACAAACAAGAACAATACATATAATAATCGTATCTGAAGCCTCAGCCTCGGGCCTGGCTGGAAGAGAATAACATCGGGGTTCGGCCCCACCACCTAGGGCTACATCTCTGGGATGGCCTGTAGCTGACTGGCCTCCACCTCTAGCGGTCTGAGCTCCACCTCTAAATCCTCTACCTCCACCTCTAGCACCTATACCCCCACCCCTAACTGGCTGGGGGAGCTGTGGAACACCTGGTGCCTGAACCATAGCACGGGAACCCTACTACTGGGAATGAGTGCCCACCAATCTCGGACAAGCCCTCCTGATATGACCATATTCACCAAACTCATAGTATCTACTTGAGTACTACGGCGGAGGAGACTGAGACTGACCCTGGAGACTTGAATGACCACCACGAAAACTCTGGAGTGGTGATGCACTGATAGGAGATGGTGGTACACTGTAGGATAGATGATCAGAATGTTGCATCTAAGAACCACGGCCACCTGAAGCACCGTGAGAAACCAGGAGCGTTGACTAAAAAGGCGTAGGAGGATGGCCTCTACCATACGAATCTCTACCTCCAGACGAGGTACCACTAAATCTACCCCCTGTGATAGTACCATCTCAACTCTCCGAGCCACATTGGCTGCCTCCTGGAAGGATATCTCACTCCCAGTATCTCTAGCCATCTGGAGACGAATCAGCTGAATGAGTCCATCAATAAACTGTTGCACACTCTCCCTCTCAATGGGAAGTATGATAAGAGCATGGCGAGCCAAATCGATAAATCTGGTCTTGTATTGGGTGATAGTCATGGATCCCTATTGGAGGCACTCAAGCAGCCTCCGATAGGCCTCGCGTTGTCTGATAGGGAGAAATTTTTCCAGAAATAGCTGCGTGAACTGCTCCCAGGTCAAGGCTGGCAATCCTGCTGGTCTAGCTAAGCAATAATCACTCTACAAAGTCTTGGCAGATCCATACAAGAGAAATGTGGCAAAATCAACCATGTTGGTCTCAACTATCCCCATGTTCCGAAGAACCTTGTGACAGTTGCACCGCTAAAAGTAGCAGTAAAGAGCTTTGGAACATGTCCAATCTCCACAAAGCATCGGCAGATATGGCTGCACTATCGCCGGTTTGAGCTACCACACCCAGCTGAACTACTCCAACTGGCTGAGCCGCTGGAGTCTGAAACTGGGGAGCTACCTGCTCTAGAGTGCGAGTAGCAGAAGTCTGGGCTCCTCCTCTAGTCTGAGAGACAACTGGTGCTATATGAAGTAAACCTGCCCTGGTGACACTCTCCATAAGGCCCACTAGACGGAGCATCCTGAAGAACTGGAGTAGCAATAAAACCCTCTGGTACCTGAGCTGGGCCTACCGAAACTGCTTGGGCCAGAACCTCCTCATCAAAGTCAACCTGAGACTTCACTACGGGTGCTGCTGCCTTAGGCTGAACTCTGCCCCTGCCTCAGCCTCTAGCGCGTCCTTGACCTCGCCCTATGCTCCTTATGGGAGCTGCTGCTGGTGACTCGGTCTGCTGATCGGTAGATGAGGAAGCGCATGATCTCATCATCTGCGAAAGAATAGAGTAGAAATTCAATTAGCATTGAGAAACCAAACCACACGACAAGAAAGAACAAATGTGAAATTTTCCAAACTCTGTAGCCTCTGGGGGGTAAATATAGATGTCTCTGTATCGATCCCTAAGACTCTATTAAGCTTGTCCTTGAATTGTGAGACCTATGTAACTTAGTGCTCTGATACCAACTTGTCACGACCTGAATTTTCTACTCTCGGGAGTCGTGATGGCGCCTACTCGTAGAAGCTAGGCTAGCCATGAAGTTTAGAAATCTTTAACTCTTTCATTTTAATTCTTTTAACAACATGCATTAACATGTGATGAACATTTAAATAATTGCGGAAGATGAAATTTAGAGGAAGACTTAGACTAATATACTACCAAAATAAATATGAAAATGCCAACATGCATCTCTACCCAGAAACTGGTGTCACAACATTCATGGACTGTTTATAAATACTACATATAGATGTCTGAAGAAAAGTAATACAGTTTGTCTCGGATACCAAAGAAAACAGAACATATAAGTAGATAGAAAAGACGACGGGCCTGCAGACGTCTGCAGGGCTACCTCAAGATCTCTATGGACTAAAGGTAGGCTTCCCCAAGTGCTACTGTCCCAGTGCTGCTCCGGTATCTGCATAGAGTGCAGAGTGTAGCATCAGCACAACCGATCCCATATGCTGGTAAGTGTCTGGACTAACCCCGACGAGGTAGTGATGAGGCTAGGATCAGACTCCAGATAAAACCTGTGCAGTTATATATTATACAGCGAAAAAATAACAGAAATAACAATTTAAAATGGGAGGGGGTACATGCTACGGGAACAATGTCAAATCCAGCCAATACTAAAGAGAGAGACATGAAAAAACAACTCATAATATACAACCCAAACAATGATAATAATGTTGCGGCACGCAACCTGATCTAATATAATATTTAGCACTGTTGCGGCGTGCAACCCGATCCATTATAACATTTGTTGTGGCTTGCAACCGGATCCATATTTAATATTGTTGCGTTATGCAACCCGATCCATATTTCATATTGTTGCAGTGTGCAACCCGATCCATATATATATGTTATATCAACAACAACTATACGAAGTATCCCGACAAGGGATCATCAATAAATACTCTATCCCGGCAAGGGATTCAACAATAAAAATAAACACGTCCCAGCAAGGGATAATCAGCTATATCCAAACATAACTCAACTACTACTCATCTCAAATAACACCAATACCCAATCATAAGTATTTTCCATGAAAACAACTCAATATCGAGAATCATCAATCAAAGCATTCTTAATATCATTTCAAAACATATCAATTCGCAATTTAAGACTCACGGTCATGCTCGATACCAACATACAGATACTCGTCATCATTCCTATACGTCGTACTCAACAAAAAGCAAAAAGCAAATAGCAAATAGGACACAACTCCTAATCTATCAAGCTAAGGTTAGACCGAACACCTACCTCGAACTTCCCCGGCCAACTCAATCCTCAAAAATCGCCTTTCCTTTCGAATTTGGCTCCAACACAATCGTATCTATACTTAATCGACTTAATAAATATCAATAAATGCTAAACAATCCAATTCCAATGCTTAATTATAGCTTTTTAATCATTCTTCCGAAAAATCCAAAAATTGATCCCGGGCCCGCTTGGTCGAAATACGAGGTTCGAACCAAAATCAAATCACCCATTCACCCACGAGCCCAGATGTATAATTTGTTCCAGAATTTGGCCCCAAAACGAGGTCTAAATCAAAATTAATCAAAAAGCCCTAACTCTACCCAAATCCCTAATTTTCTACCCTTAATCTCATATTTTAGGTCTAGAAATCTAGTGGGTGTTGATAAAAATGGAAAAAACAAGTCATAGATTTCTTACCCAAGAGATTATGGTGAGGAAATGCTTCAAAAATATCCTAAGGGCTTTGGAGAAGTAGAGGTTTATGAAATCCCCGTAAATGTTATGTTTTTGATATTTAAAAAAACTGGCGAAATTATCCATTGCGTTCGCGACAAGCTCATTGCATTCGCGATAAGTCGGGCCTGAAGGCCTTCGCATTCACGACATTAGGCTCACGTTCGCAAATAGAAAAGTCCTCGAGCCCTGGCGTTGGTGTTCGAAGGGTCGCGTTTGCGTAGAACAAATGCCCCATCCCCTGCCTAAGCTCATTTGGCATTCGCGTTCGCGTGTCCAGGACCGCGTTCGCGAAGGGATAACCCCCCAATGCCTCGCGTTTGCAACCTATGCTACACGTTTGCGAAGAAGGAAATTCCTTTAGCATAATTTACACATTGCGTTCGCGAGGGCCATCCCACGAACGCGAAGAAGAAAATATCAATACACCAGAATAGCTGTTTTCTGCAACTTTTCTAAATTCCAAAACTTTCTGAAACACATCCGAAACACACCCGAGCTCTCGGGGATCCTAATTAAATATACGTGCTAACTCAATAACATCATATGAACTTAACCATGCGATCAAATCGCCAAAATAACACCATTAATAACGAATTAAACCTCAAAATCAATAAAATATTTGAAAACTTCTTAAACCTCAACTTTTGCAAATTAGGTCCGAATCATGTCAAATGACATCCATTTTACACCAAATCCCACAACATCGCCTTAAATCATATATAAGACCTGTACTGGCCACCAGAACCAAAATACAGACCCGATACCATCATATTCTAATAAAATTTCATTTCAAAATACTTTAAACAATTTCAGAAAATAACTTTCTTTAAAAATTCATTTCTCGGGCTTGGAACCACGAAATTTGATACTGGGCATACGCCCAAGTCCCATATTTTTCTACAGATCCTCCGGGACCGTCAAATCATAGGTCCGGGTCCGTTTACCCAAAGCTTTGATCGAAGTCAAATGAACGCATTTTATAGCTAAATTTTATCATTTTTCACAGATTTTCATATTTAAGCTTTTCGGTTATTCTCTCGGACTATGCACACAAATCGAAGTGACTCAGAATGAGGTTTTGAAGGCCTTAAAACACTGAATTCAATTTAAAAACAAGTGTTGAACTTTTGGGTCATGACATCATTACTATGGACATCGTATTTGGGTTGCCCCGGACCTTGCAGAAGTTTGATGCAGTGTGGGTCATTGTGAAAAGGTTTACCAAGTCGGCACACTTTATACCGGTTGTGACTACTGACACTTCAGAGAGGTTGGCTTGCCTGACAATGGTGTTGGGCGCCATCATGATCTATTTTAGAAATGGGTCGTGATGCAGTAAATGTCAGTACTTCCAACAGAAAATCAAATACTCAAATTCACTGGGATATTGCACATCCTAGAATTATAGTGGTGAACAACTAATTTTTCACCACACCTATTTTTTATACCTTTTTTTTAGCATAATATTTCTTCGTCTAAAGAACATATTTTAAACTATTATCTTACTTTTAATAGGTTTTATTTTTGAATTTCTTTTAAATCAAAAAAATTATGTTCGTATACTTATAGTAAATATTTTTTTATTTTTAAGGAGAAAAAGAAAATTTACAACAAATATATATATATATATATATATATATATATATATATTTGGTTTCCTTTTAGTTTATAATTTTACTAGTAAGCTAGTCACTGTGACGACCCAGCCTGTCGTCACGTGAGTTACCGCCCCATTTTCCCCATATTATGTTTCTCTATGATTTAATATCGATATTTGAGTTGATCGGGTAGAGTCAGATTGGTTTTAGTTGGAAATGAGGCACTTAGCCTCTTGGAAGGAAGCTTATTTTGGAAAAGTCAACCAGAAATTGACTATATAGTTAGAGGGCTCGGATGTGAGTTCCAGTGGCATACGCCCAAGTCCCATATTTTTCTACAGACTCTCCGGGACCGTCAAATCATAGGTTCGGGTCCGTTTACCCAAAACTTTGACCGAAGTCAAATGAACGCATTTTATAGCAAAATTTTATTACTTTTCACAGATTTTCATATTTAATCTTTTCGGTTATTCTCTCGGACTATGCATACAAATCGAAGTGACTCAAAATGAGGTTTTGAAGGCCTCGAAAC
>MU784231.1:41801-62436 GCA_026770625.1 Nicotiana glauca | reverse complement strand
TCCCAAGTGGCGACTCTGAATCTTTTAAATAAAAGAATCCCGTTTCAATCGTCCTTTAATTGGAAAAACTCTTTTTATGTTTATATCCCTTTCGCCGGGGTGTAAGCATCGTAAAAAAGAGGTGTGAAAAGACCCACTAAGCTTGAATTTGTGTTTGCAACCACAAATTCGAAATTGAAACACAAAGTTAACCCAAATAACAAACACCCAATCTCAATCTCACCCTAGATGGCAACACCCATCAAATACCCATACTAAGGTTGGGCCACAACACTAGCTAATGGGTTTAGCTAGACATAATTAAAGAGAAGACTGAAGAAATAGAATAAGAACTAAACATATTAATTAATTGCTAAGAAGAAACTACAAGATTCTATTGAGAAATTAATTCTCAAATGCCAAAATAGGCTAAAACTTCGGTTTTCACGAGCACAGCTCAATTTCTGATACAAAACTTAACTGAAAAATGGTAAAATATTCTATTTATAGTGTCTGGAAAAACTGGACAAATATACTCCTGCAGGGTCAGCGCGGACCGCGCAAAAAGGTAGCGCAGCTGCGTTGGCTTTTGAACTCATAATTTTTAACTCTCTGAATTTGAGTACTGCGGATCGCGCAAAAGTGCAGCGTGTCTATGGGGAAGTTGGTGTGTCCACACATAAAGTAGCGCGGAGCGCACTGCTTAACTTGGCTCAGGAATCAGCTCTCCGAACATCGTTAACGCGGGCTACACAAAAAGGTAGCTCAGTCGCGTTGGCTGTGGTCTCCAAACTTCCAGTCTTTGAATCTCCTATGTGTGGGCCATGTAAAAAGGTAGCACGGCCGTGTTGCACCTTAGCCTGAATATGCAAGTCTCTGAATCTCATCTGTGCGAACCGTGCAAAAGTGTAACGCGATCGCGTGGCTTGCAGCTTGATAATATCATGTCTCTGAATCTCCTAGTGCCGCTGCGTGCACTTTTGTGCGGTCCGCACTAGGCTCTCTATTTCCGTCACTTCACTTGGTCTTTGAGACTTGAGCAGGTTTCACTCCCTTTTGAGCCGATCTTCGACATTTCATCACTTTGTCACTCAAACCTGCAATCAAGCACAAGCTGTGAGCATTTTGGGACTATTTCGTAGCAATTTATACTCAAAGAATAGGCAAGTAGGGGAATAAAACATGTTAAAATCCTACTTATCACCCAGCAAAGCAAAAGGTAACTTTTATGCAATTTCCTAGAACCTTGCACCATTTTCCGAAGTATCTTCATTATGTTCTTGTTGGCTGCCTCGACTACTCTATTCACCTTTGGACGATGGGGTGGAATTTTGATGCGTAGTCTTAAAATGTTGACATACTTGTTTCATCAAATAACTGTTAAGTTTAGCACCATTATCTGTGATGATCACCTTTGGGATTCCGAATCGACAAATGATATTTGAATGAGCAAGTCAACCACTGCCTTCTTGGTCACAGATTTGAAAGTCTTAGCATCAACCCATTTAGTGAAATAATCGATGGCCACCAGAATAAGCCTATGCCCATTTGATGTCGCGGGCTTAATTGGTCCAATGACATCCATGACCCAAGAAACAAAGGGCCATAATGCAAACATTGTATACAACTCAGACGGTGGAGAATGAATCAAGTCTCAATCTACTTGGCATTGATGACACTTGCGCACAAAGCTAATACAATCTCTCTCCATAGTGAGCGTATAATTGCCTGCTCGAAGAATTTTCTTTGCGAGAACATACCCACTAAAATGTGGCATGCAAACTCCGTAATGTACTCGGTCATGATAGTCGTGGCTTTCTTAGCATCGATGCACCTTAAAAACCCAAGATCTGGAGTTATTTTTTACAAAATTCCTCCGCTCAAGAAAAATCCACTACCCAAACGTCGAATTGTTATCCTTTGATCACATGTGGCTTGTATCAGATATACCCCCATCCTGATAAACTCCCTGATATCATGGAACCAAGGTTCACCATCAAGTTCTTCCTCAACTATATTGTAGTAGGCATGCTGATCACAAATTTGAATATGCAGATAGTCGACATAAGCTTTGTTCGAATGGTTCAACATTGACGCCAAGGTAGCCAAAGCATCGGCAACCTCAGTACGGATCCTTGGAATATGCCTGAATCATGCAAATATTGTCGATATGGTATGAGGTTTAAATCCTGAGTCTCCCATTCTCCTTGAATCTGGTACACCAATGATCCGAGTCTCCTCACCATGAACGTCAATCTCCTATCTATCCCACTCAAAGAGGACGTGACTGCTCTGGCGGCATTTATCTAAGTCCGACCCAATAGCAAATTGTAAGAGACGGCGACGTCCAGTACCTGGAACTCCATAGTGAATTCAGCTAGTTCTATTGTCAATTCAAGCACTATATCACCAACCGAATCTTTTCCTTCACCGTCAAAATCTTGGACACATATGTTGTTCTTTTGGACCCTTTCAGTATCAATTTTCATCTTGTGCAGAGTAGAGAGAGGGAAAATGTTCCATTATCCACTAACACCCTATTGACCACATAATATTCACATTTCACTATAAGATAAAGAGCTTTGTTGTGTTGAATACCCTCCTCAAGCAACTCGTCATCAGAAAAAGTGATCATCTTCACCTCAAATATCTTATTGGTAGTCTTATCCAAATGATTCGCTGTGATTTTGTCGTGGGACATGAGCTTCATTCAGAATTTTCATCAGAACCCGACGATGCTCATCTGAATGGATTAACAATGACAACAAGGAAATCTGAGCGGGAGTCTTTCTAAACTAGTCCACGATAGAGTTATCTTGTAATTTTATTTTTCTCAAAACTCTTCCGCCTCTTCTTCAGTGACTGCTTTGTTGACTAGAACTAGATTATCTTTGAGTGTTTTAGCTTTTCTTAACTCTTCTGGGGTAAAGAATCTCCCTGAATGAGTTAAACACTTGGCTTTATTGACTTCTTCTTTCACTTCCTTCCCCTTATAGGTCACTATCACCGTTCATAGCTCTACAATTATGATAGGCATATTTGCCAACCCTCGCACGATCACCTTTGACTTTTTTTGCATTCCTACAACATCACTTAGGGATCTCTTCTCAACTACCACAGACGATTCACCATTTGTCATGCTCAACTTGTTCACTGACCCTTCAATCGTTGGATTTTTGACTAGCTTGACCTTAATAGCCCATAATCATCATAACAGATTGTGAAGGCTTCTTAGGCCCCCCTCATTGTGTACTATTTCGATCATGTTCATTTCATCATGAGTTGGCAATCGGTTCTGATTGATGCTGGGTGCTTTTGGAGTTTGCACAATTCGGTTTGTGTCGATGAGCTCTTCGATGGCATCTTTCATGTGCCATCAATTTTCCGTATCATGCCTCGGAGTACCAGAACAATATGCACAACTCAAGGAGTAATCGAGATTCTTTAGAGGAGGGTTTGGCAATTTTGACTCAATCAGACTTAGCACATCCAACTACCTCAATCTCTAGAATAAACTAGTATAAGACTCCCCCAACGGGGTAAAAGTTTTCTTCCGTTGCAACCTCTCATTTCTGAACATTGGTTTGGGCAAGAAACATGGACTGGCAGGGTTTTGGTAGGCTCGCAGACGTGGGTAAGCATTTTGTGGATCTAGGTACATTTTTTATGGGGTTGGGGATGCCACTATGTATAAGAAGGAGGTTGAGTGTATGACCGGGCGTAGTGGACGAAGTATTGAGGATCTGGTGATGGGAAGTAATGTTGGGGTGGATTATACGTGGTTTGGGTATAGGTTCGATGATAGGGTCGAGGTTAGGTATAATGGTGTGGTGTGCCCCTCAATCCAAACCATGATCTTGAGTCAACTGTTGCCACATCTTCTTTCTTCTTTGTTCCGATCAGTCCTCTAGTACCATTCTAGATGGCTTGGGTGGTTGCTTTATTGGGTGAATAACTCATGATTTTGATTGATTTAAGACCTTCTTCCACCATGGCACCCATCTTCACTACCTCATTGAAAGACTTGTGTATGGCTGATATTAGATGGCCAAAGTATGTAGGTTCCAGATCCTGCAGAAAGTACTCCACCATTTCGTTTTCCTCCATCGGAGGGTTGGTTCTTGCCACTTGTTCTCTCAAGAAAAAACTATATTCTCTAAAACTTTTGCCTAGTTTCTACTCTATCTTAGTTAGGGACAAACCATCTAGAACGATCTCTATGTTGTACTGGAAGTGTCGTGCAAATGCTTGGGCCAGATCATCCCGTGTATACCATCTGCTGTGATCTTAACATGTATACCACTCTAACGCGTGCCACTCAAACTCTGGCTAAAGTACACCATTAACAGCTCATCTATTCCACCAGCTCCTCTCATTTTACTACAGAATCCCCTCAAGTGGGCCACTAGATCTCCGTGCCCGTCATATAGGTCAAATTTAGGCATCTTGAATCTAATAAGAAACTGAACATCAGGAAGTAGACATAGATCTTCGTAGGCTACACTCACCTGGACTCCTAAGACCTGCATGTTTCTGAATGATTGTTCCAGGCTTCTTATCTTCCTGAACATCTGCTCCTATTTCGGGCATTTACGTGGTTACTCAGTCTCAACAGGGAGGTCGACACGAGGAGTACATGAGTAATGCTCTGGGCCTTGAAATTAGGCTTTTGGGGATAGTACTGATTATCTTGGTTCTAGAATAATGGCTCACTAGAGGATCAATAGTGTGTAGCTGGCGGGGGTGCTACGAAAATAGGGGTGGCTGGTTAAGGGGGAAATGGGATTGTTTTGGCTGGTGGTGCTTGTGTGGTTTGGGAAGTGGTACCCTTATAGTGGTGGTAGTGGGTGAATCCCTAGTGCATGCTGATGGGATGAATTAATAGTGAGAGGTTCTTGGGATTGAGCTAATGGTGGAATGAAAGCGAGGTTGGCAAGGTATGATGGTGGGGGATGCCTTTTATTCCATGCTTGGTACATTTCAGCCATCTAATGTTTCAACTTATGTAGCTCCGCTTTTTGATTAACCTTACACTTTTCTCCCTCTCTAGAAGGATCAATAACACTTGCATCCAACTCTTGGTCAGCCATGATCAACTTTTTTTTAGACCTGGTGTTGTACGGGTGGGTTGCCAACATGTCGAACAAACTAGCCACCTTCCTGAACTGAATATCAACAAGCAAACTTGTTAGCGATTAAGAGCTTAACAGGTGAGCAACCACACATTGGGATGCAATGTACCTAAGCAGTTAACCATTTATATTATTCACTTGAACGACTGCTTGCTTCATCTCGGCTTTTAACTAACTCTTTGCATTTTGCGCCTTCTCTTCTCTCTCTTCTCTTTTCATTCCAAACCCTCTTTAATCACTATTTCCCTTTTCCACTTCTTTTTGTTGCCTCCCTTTTGTTTTGCACTCATTTTTCTCTCTCTTATTTTCCATTATTTCTTCCTCACTCTATTTTCTTTTTTTCTTTCTCTCTTCTTTTTCTATATTTTTTTTATTTTCATTTATGATTTTGATCGAATCCTATAGGGACTGCCTACCTATCATGGTGCCGCATGAATCTGATCATTACGTAGTTCTGGAACAAATGCAAAATAAAAGAAAGATACATTTTTTGGTTTTCAAATTTTCATAAGATAAAAAAAATATCCTGATTAAAACGACTTGCCCTACAGATTTAAACATAAAAACTAACAAACTCGACAAGTGGATTAACAGACTCCAAAGAAAAATAAAAATACAAACTTGAAAACGGACCAACAAACACCAAAGGAAAGATTAAAATACAGACTCGAAAAAGGACTAACAAACTCCAAAGGAAAAATGAAAATACAGACTCGAAAAAGGACTAACAAACTCCGAAAGAAAACTGAAAATACAGACTCTAACAATACTAATCAGGAATACATGAGTGCCTTAACTTCTGCTCCAGGGGCCCGCGGGACATTAGTCGGTCTTGCCAAAGGCCTATGTGCAAGATCTCCTTAGAGACGATCCAGGTCATTCATTATTTGGCGAACAAAGGTCATCACTGCGGGGAAAAAGGTGGTTTCAGTCATGTCTTCACATTCATGGCATTTCATAACAAAGTAGACAACAATCGCTGTAACCCTTTCTCTGATGATGCCTTTCTCTTAGAGCAAACGTCCGATTTGTTGAGACCTAGCTTCTAGCACTTGAGTGTCATGATGACTTTGACCCTGCAGTTGTTGCATATCTTCCTCTAGCTAAGACATTAATGCATAACAATGTTCCGTCTTTGCTTTAAATCTCTTTGTTTGTATGGCCATCTCATTCTCGAGGGTAGTTAGCCTTTTCTTCAAGTTTGTGACTTGTCCCTCGTATTTCCTTTTCAATTGTCGGACAAACTCTGCCCGTCCCTCTGTGTTCTTCACCAACTGTGCTTGGGTTCTTTCCAGACTACCCACGGATTTTTCCAAATCATCCTCATACTCAGTTATTTTCCTCCTATGACCATTTATGAGTCTTTAATACGTTCGGCTCCTTTCCTGATTATCAGCAGCTATCTTCATTTTTTGGATATAGGCTCGAAGGGCTTTGTTTTCTTGGGCAAACTTCTTTTTCTCCCTTTTATTAGCAGCAACCTGTACACTAATGTGAAATTTAAGATCTCTGATTTGTCTCTCCAATTTGCTTATCGTGGCACAGTAGCTTGTCTTTTTTGTTAACCAATCCCATTGCTCCTGTGCCCCATCAGTGAATTGTTGGACATATGGCCTTTTGTCAGGCCATTCGGGCTCTTTATGGACTTGAAACCTTTTACCATACCAAGTCATGTAACAAGGCTCTAATTTGCTTTTGGATAATTCTCGTACCCGAGTCTTTGGCTCCAGGAACACAAATTTCCTCCGGGAATATAGCTTTTGGACCTACTTCAATGACTTGTCTACTCAAATCTTCATCATGTGGGATAGTTTGGTACCTGCCTAGCTGGCACAAAACCCTGTGTGAAGCATATGGATGAATTCTCTAGAGACCCATTAATAGAAGAAAGCACACTTCGACCGACATGTAAATGACTTCGGTGATCGGGAGCCAACTTAATGTCCACTCAATTTTGTTTGCAGTCAAGGAACTCAAATGTGCGAACCATGCCTCCGTACCTTCCGGAAACTCATGGCCCTCCACCCATTTTTCATGTTCTTCAATGAAGTTAAGACTGGTCATACCATTGTTCATGTACCCCGGACGATGGCAAAAGTGTTCTTCCATCCAAAGTTGTCCCTAAAAGAAATTTCCCCCTTCTCAGCAAATAGTTAGAGCTCGATAAATCTCTACTAGGATCATTGGTACAATGGTGCCATTAGACAATTTAGTCATGAGGTCGGCCATTCCTACGAGCGCCAACTGTATATTTCCATCCTTTCTTGGGCCGATTAAGACGCCCAGGAATTCCACTATAAAAGCCAGTCCCGACGTGCTTCCCATTTACCTTTGTATTCTGAATGAGTTAGACCAGTATTCAAAGACTCAAAACCGTAGGGATCCCCATAATGCCGGCAAAAAAAGTAGAATGTGCAAAATCCCACAGCCAAATTTCTATCTTTAACTTCCCAACAAATACTTAGAAGGTCCAGAAACTTATGAGTAGTCACCGCTCTTTATGCCACTAGGTATCGATTTATGAGATTCCCACTAAGATCAGCATAGCCCGCCATTTTCTCAAGTGTATGGGTTTGCTCAAAATTAGAAAAATGGAACACATTATGTGTCGGGTCCCAAAAAGATATTTAAGCCTCAATTGTATCTAACCTCGGCTTAATCTTCAAAAGACCAATGAGACCACCCAAAGCTTTTATCACAATATCTCTGCTGACTTTCCCTAAGTCATTCCACCACATATGGAGTTCTAACGGACTTTTCTCGAGGACTGTGAAGGATTCATTTTTAATAGTGCTCATCCTGCACATTTATTTAAAGTGACCGGCAAAAAGACCATGATTTATTTTGAGTCTAGAGAAAATTATTAGTTTTTCAAAAATTGCAATTCAAAACAAAAACACCTTTGCAAATATGGCCCTTCAGCACCTCAGGAAAGAATATTTTAGGGATGTGTTCGCTAATGGGCGAAAATTTTAAAAAAGGACCATAGGTGGCTATTCTTACAAAAGTAGCCTTTTGGCGCCCTTTGGGGGATATTTTTGCTATTTAGACAAGAACGACATCACATAATTTTATTCATGACGAAATAACAACATTTCATGTTTTTGGGTTATTTTTGCAAAAAATAGAGTTGGACACGGTGTGAGTTGCCTACGTATCCCACATCCGGTGAGAATCAAACCTGCGTAGTTCGGTTAGTTTTGACGTAATAGAAAACAATACCAAATATTTTTGAAACAATTTTCTTTTTCTTTTTCTTTTTCTTTTTCTTTTTCTTTTCTCAAAATTTTGTCAGAGTTTCGGCGCTTTTTGGGACACCAGGTTTTTCACAGGCGGGTAATTTCCTCTGTCCTACCTCAATTTGGTTTTTCTCAATTTTTCTTCACTATTCTAGAAGCCGGTCAACATGAAATCCAAATCAAATAAATGTACAAATAGCAAGTAAAATGCATCAAGCTGGTCTTTTGGTTTCGGGTACACCTGTCCTAGACGGACCCAACCCCTGCGTTGAGTCCCCAAAGTCAAATGCACATGATGCAAACAAGTGTTCCTACTAGGGATCCGGCATGAGGCTATGTTATACTAGGTATAAAACCAGTGTGTATTGTTTTAGACCGAGTAGACAGCTCGAGCCAAGGGGCAGCGTACCGAAAATATAGAAGCTTCACCGGCTTTGGAACATGTCTGAACCTCGTTCTAAAATTGGGATATGACTCTAACAGAAGAGAAGCTACACGAAGTGCATTCTTCCCAGATGATTTAGAACACTCAGATAGATGAGTGTTTTGTAACAATTTATTTACAGTCCAAACAATATCAAAGCGGTAAAAAGCAGCAATTTGCACATTAGGCTCAAACATATAAAGATTAGATAATAAATAAAGCCAACAATAACAGTCATTCTAAGCTCGAATTTTTAACCCTGAACTAGAATTTCTGGGTTATTATCCTCAGCAGAGTCGCCAGAGCTGTCACACCTCCTTTTTCTGCCCCGAAAAAGGGGGTATAGAGAGTTTTCCCAACTAAAGCGATAATGACTAAAATAGGATTAATTATTCAAAATTCAGAGTCGACACTTGGGATAATTTATGGTATCCCAAGCCACCGGTTTTAAAAAATGAATCGAGAAAAAGTTTGACTTTGTTTTACAGTCCACAAAACACAGAAATCCGGATAAGGAATTTTATTAACCCGGAAGAAGGTGTTAGGCGTTTTCGGGTTTCGTGGTTTTAGAATAATCGCTCAACTATTATTATTGGCCTATTTATCTGATTTTAAAATATTCTTGATACCTACGTGCATTTTTAACTTTTTTGTCGCCTTTATTTATTTAAGGAATTATTTCAAGATTATTTAAAACATATCATAAGCCACGCGACATGAAATGCACCCGTGATTCCTAACACGTTCTATTTAACCTTGTTAGAGACCAGAATCGATTCACATGAAATGTATACCCGAGTTTTAATAATTACAAATCACAACCACATCACCAGAGTCATACCCGTAGCCATGATAATTGTTTAAATTAACGCACCTAAAGCAAACTACGAAATATATTTTTTAGTATCTACATTATAAGATTAATATGAGGGCCATAGAAGATTCAATTAGAATGGCACACCTCTTATACAATTAGAAGAGTTACAATTAAGTAGGCTTAAGGGCATTAGTACTTGCAAAAGAAAAATTGAACAATTGTTATCAAGAATGTTTAAAGTCCTTGTTGGGAACTGTGATGAAAAAAACCAAAGAGAACGGGCAGATGTAAAAAAAAACTAATCGACGCGGCCGTTTCGATTGGGCCAGCATTGAGCCTAACTCTTGTAAAAACAAGTTCCCAATATTTAAATCCTACTCGAACCAAATTTAAAACGTGCTTAACGGAATCCATTAATAAAGTATGATTTAAACCTTGAATTAATACTCAAAATAGGAGTCAAATTATGGCAGAAATGTTCGAAAGATGGAACTTTGTCTGGGCTGTCTCCAATGGTCCAGCATTAGGCCCAATTGAAATTCGAATCCTTTCAGTCACACAGAGCCCAATGATACTTGAAAAACATAGGCATTATGAGGCCCAATTAACCACTATCCACACACTACAAATAATTATAATTATTTTTCAGTCTAAACTCATGTTTATATGTATGATAAACAATAATTCTAACTTCAAACAGTGATTCTAAACAGCAGCACTCATGCCTTTAATCAAATAGATGATAAATAACTATGAATGTATTGACTATTGAAAGTATTAATGACTCGTAACTTAAAAAATGAACAAGCTACAATCTTTGGACTAACAAAACAAGCATATAATTGAAACGTCAAAACAGATTCCCAAAATAAAACTTCGATGCACAAATACCCTCCTAACACGTTATAGCATAGCCCACACATAGAACAAGCATCTATTATGTATATTTTTTTAAACCTAACTTCTAATACGCTGAAAGAAAAATAGGGAGGGAAAGAAAACAAAAAAGAGATAGACTTGAACTCATGAAATCAATCCACACGGTAAAAAAGAACATTCGAAATGTGACAGCAGCCAATGAACCCAAAACTTCATGTATATCATTCAAATGACCACATGGGTTCAACCTTACATACCAGGATATAGACAAAAGAACAAAAACACTTCAGCGAAAAGATGATAAGATCAGTAGCGCTTAAACAACAGTAATCAACAGCAATACAACCAGTTTAATCCATGTTTAGAACCCAAAAACTAGCAAAGTTTTGAAGATCTTTTTAAAACCCAGAAAATAAAAATCAGCTAACCAATGGAACAGTATTCAACCTTTTTTTTTAGTATTTTTTTCATTCTGAAAATTCTATCAGTGTGTGTTGTCAGGACTTTAGGTGAGGAGAATAGTGCTGAAAATCTGTCTTTGAGAGTGAAGAAAAGGCACTACTTATAGACCTCTAAGGCCACGTGCTGGAGACAGAATTGAGAATTATTCTAGCCTGCAAAAGGCATCTTTTTAACTTACTAGGACAACTGGCTGTCCTTTATTGGCTTAGCACATTTTTGCTAACCAAATAGGGATAGTCGACCCTCTATTCCAGAACATTCTAGCATGAAATTATCTGATTTCAAAATCATTTAACTCTTTATGACCCCCTTAAGTTTCTTTACTTACAAATAAACCCCTATAAATCCTTAAGAATTGGAAAATATGGCAAACAGAATCAATCAACACAAATAACAGCAAACAGATCAAAACAAAGATTGCACATATCGAAAAAAACATAAAAATATTAGACTAAACTAGGCTACCTCATTGAGACAAGTTGTTTAAACTAAACTAGTCAAATAATAAGAAATAATTTACCAAATTAGGAGAATCTAAGATGCCTAAAACTAACATTAATGAAATATAATGTTTATCATATACCTATTTCAAAGTTAAATTAACCAACGGGTCAATGCAAAATAAACAAGGATAACTAAACTAAAAAGAAACTCAACATGCACTAAAGAACTAAGCTGGTTAACATGAATTAAATCAAATAAATAAACCTAATGACCCAAAGATTACAGCCTCCTAAACAACTTAATTTGATCACATGAATGACAAACTAAAAAAAAGGAATGATGGAAAAGAGAAAAAGATAAACAAAAGTATGATAACATAGAGAAAAAAAGGGAAAAGAAGAAGGCGGAAGGAATGTACCTATACTGCGCTGGAAAACAAGTGGCTCAAGCGGAACTGGTCGTCACCGATATAAGTTGCAATAGGTATTAAACGAATGTTCTCATTGAGAAAAAATGCATAACACTCATTTCTGACTTAAATCCTCTTTGGAAAAAACCCCCAATTTGTGTGACCTAGGTTTTTGCATGTTTTCAAATCCGAAATTGGAGCAGCTTAGAGAGGAGTCGAAGGAATTGGCCTGGAGATTTAGAAAGGAGAAGGTTCGGGGGTTGAATGGTGAAAATTTGATGCCATTTGGAAAAATTTCGTCGTTGTCAGGCGATTTCTGGCGGCGGAGAGCGGTGGAGTTTATAAGGGAACTTAGTGGCGGCTAGGATTTTCTTTAGTTCTGGGGTCAGAGACAAAAGAGGGAAATTGGAATTTGGGGGGAGGGGGAACTAATTCGACCATATATATATTAATTAGGCGATCAGTTCCGAGCAGTTAGATTATCAAAACCCAACGGCTGTGATGAGCCATCAAAAAAGGGGGTCGTTTCGTGTGATAAAAGGGGTGGACCGAGTGTGATTATTTTGGGCCTGAGTTTGGGTAATTTGGGTTAAGATGTTTGGGTTTCAGCCCCTTTTGGCCCAATTAAAAAAAAACCTTTTGCTTAACCTATTATTTTCTTTTCTTTTATTTTTCTTCTTCCTTTTCATTTTTTAATTAAAAATCAAAATTAAAATCCTAAATTAATCTAGATTGTAAACTAACCAATTTTCTAAAAATTATAAAAACCCCTTGATCCTAAATCAAAAAAGAAAAACCAATAATCTAGCTCCGCCTTCTCTTTAGAAAATAAGTCTCAGCTCTGCCTTCTCTCTAGGAAGACAATGCATAGTACTTTCATTACTATTCATTATGCTTAAACCCAACGATTGGAAAGAGAAACAACACAAAGTTAATCTTAAAAGAACCCTCTTTTCATCCCAAACAACCTCCTCTTGTTTTTATCCTAAGTTCTATATCAAGAAGCAACAGATCTTAATTCTAGTTTTTCAAGTTACTGTAGCATTCTTCTTTGTAACGAGAATCTGGTCTGTTTAAGATGAACCACATGTGTATAACAATTCTCTAGATTCTCAGTTGGTTTCAAAATCTACTGTAACTCAACAATTGCTATATTCGCGATCTACATTTGTCACGACCCTAGTTCACCAATAGTGAACATGTCATGACGGCACCTAGTCTTCACGACCAGGTAAGCCTAACACATTGCGGAAGTAATAACAATTGCGAAATTTTTAATCAAAACTAAATAACATGAGTAATGTATACAGTTGCCGCCTGGCACATGCACTTTAATACTAAATACTGAAGTAACCTTCCAGACCCGAAAACCCACGGGCAACACAGGCTATGAGAAATCTTACACTGCTCTAATCACCAGAATAGTCTAATACAAAGAAGGATCGAAATAACATCTAATAACTATGGTTAAAATGAGAAGAAGACTTTGCGGATCTGCGGACGTAGCAGATGTATACCTCAAGTCCCCAATACACTCCCTGACGGCTACTGATGGTACGCCTGCTCAGAAGCACCCGGATCTGCACATGAAAAACATGCACAGAAGAGGCGTGAGTACACCACAGCGATACTCAGTAAGTGCCAAGCCTGACCTAGGTTGGGTAGTGACGAGGAAAGGTCAGGGACCTACTGAGATAGAAACAATAAAATAGCAAGATATTAACAGTATCGAAGTCTAATGAAAACTAATAAACACAGCTATGTGATAAGACATGTCGATGAAATATAGTACTGCAGGACAAAACAGAAACACAGAGTAAATACAGCAAAATTTCAAGAATACCGATAAGGGTCTTCCAAGATACCGTCTTGTAGCCCTTTTCTCATATCAATATCAAAGAATCTCCCGGGATACCGTCCCTTAATCAAATCATCAGTGTGCAAGGGGATCTCCCTGGATACCGTCCCGTAGTCCCAAAATAAAAGTGCAGGGGGATCTCCCGGGATACCGTCCCGTAGTCCTAAAATAAAATGCAGGGGGATCTCTCGGGATACCGTCCCGTAATCCCAAAATAAAAGTGCAGGGGGATCTCTTGGGAATCAAACCCGTAGTCCCAAAGTAAACAAATAAGGGGGAACTCCCGGAATACCGCATCCGTAGTCCCAATGTAAATGCGCAACCAACATTAGAGAAATATTCAGAAATTTAAGTACAACAATACAAGGCATCAAAGAATACTGGACTAACATGCTCCACGTAATCACAGCTAAGGCAATTTAAACATAGGCAGCTTGGATCAATTAAACATGCTCTTCTACGCTAGCACAGTCTATACAAGCAAGTAAAGTAAACCAATATGAGAGAGAGTCCAAATAAAGTAATTAAGTATAAATTCGGGTTTCAATAATTTGCTCAAGTACACGCTCGTCACCTCACGTACAAGGCATTCAATTACCAATTATCACATCTTAAGGGACGAAGTCCCCCACACAAGGTTAGGCAAGCCATTTATCTCGAACCGGTGCGAAATCAACTAGGGAACGATGCCCTTGCCATGAGGATCCGACTCCGAGTGGCCCAAATCTATTCAAACCAATTTCATATTGTAAATAATATTGCAATTAACTGATTCTACTAATAAAATCAAAACTAGGACGCAAAAATAGGTAAAGTGACCAAAATGCCCCTCCAACCAACGTCACGGAATCGAATAATTTTTATATTTTCAAAACCCTCGTACTCTCACGAGTCTAACCATATAAAAATCTCCGAAATCGGAGGCCAAATGCCCCCTCAAATCGTCACAATTAGGTCTAAGAACTCTACCCTAATTTTCATTCAAAAATCCGAAATTAAATGTTGAATTCAAGATTAGATTAGTGGGTTTTAATCATAGAGGAGTAAGGAATCGTTACCCAATCATTGCCTCTGAAAAGACCTCGAAACATCCCTCAAATCCGAGCTCTCTAGCTTGAGTTTGGTTAAAAATGGATGAACCCTCGTTTTGAAATATTAAATACTGCCCAGGGATTTAAAGCATCGCGAACGCGAACGTCATCACGCGTTCGCGAAGAAGAAATTCATAAGGGGTCAGAAATGAACTTCGCGATCGTGAAGGGACAGATGCGAACGCGAAAGCCTGGGTTCGATGACCTACGCGAACGCGACAACCATGATGCGAACGCGATGAAGGAATAGGTGAAGCCACGCGATCGCGGGAGGCCAAACGCGAACGCGATGAAGGAATTTGACATCTTCCAAAAATACATTACGCGAATGTGTAGATGAGGACGCTAACGCGATGAGAGGGAGAACTAAAGCTACGTGAACGCGGTGCCTTTTACGCGAACACGTAGAAGGACAACTAACCTGCAATTTTCTGCAATGATTTCCAACTTCAAAATGCTCCGTTGAGCATCCGAAACACACCCGAGGCCCCAGGGACCTCAACCAATCCTATAGACATAACCCATAACCTCATTCAAACTTGTACCAATGCTTAAATCAGCCAAAACAACATCGGAAACGCGATTTAAGCCAAGATTCAAGCCTAAAAACTTCAAATTCTAACCAAACACACTTTCGATCAAAAACCTATCCAAACTTTATCCAAATGACCTGAAACTTTGCACGCACATCTGAAATGGCATGACGGAGCTACAGAAACTTTCAGAATCCAAATCCGACCCTCAGATCAAAAACTCACTATCGGACCGGAAACTTCAAAAATTCAGACTTCGGCATTTCAAGCCTAAATAAGCTACAGACCTCCAAATAACATTCCGAACACGCTCCTAACCCCGAAATCACCTAACGGAGCTAATGCAACCATCAGATTTCCATACTGAGGTGTCTTCACACTACTCCGAATACAGACCATTTTTCAACTCTTAAGCTCTCATTTAGAGACTAAGTGTCCCAAAACACTCCAAATCCTAATATCGAACGTCCCGTCAAACCAAAATAGCAGAAATGAACTTAGGGAAAGCAGTTAATGGGGGATCGGGGCGTGAATTCCAAAAACAACTGGACGGGTCATTACATCCTCGTACACTTAAACATTCATTCGTCCTCAAACGAGCATAGAGAATATACCTGAAGTATAAAAAAGATGAGGGTACTGCTGCGCATATCCCGCTCGGTCTCCCAAGTCACCTCCTCGGCCGGCTGACCCCACCACTGGACCTTCACTAAAGCGACGTTCTTTGACCTCAACTTTCTGATCTGCCTATCCAAAATGGCCACTGGCTCCTCAACATAAGATAGATCCTTGTCCAGCTGGACTGAACTGAAATCCAACACGTGCGACGGGTCACCATGATATCTCCGGAGCATCGAAACATGAAATACCGGATGAACCCCGGCTAGGCTGGGAGGTAAGGCAAGCTCATAAGAAACCTCCCTAACTCGCCTCAATATCTCAAAAGGCCTAATGAGTCTCAAACTCAGCTTCCCTTTCTTTCCAAACCTCATGACGCCCTTCATAGGCGAGACCCAAAGCAAAACCCGCTCACCAAACATATATTCCACATCATGAACCTTCTTGTCCGCATAACTCTTTTGTCTGGACTGGGCCGCACGGAGTCTGTCCTGAATTACTTTAACCTTCTCTATTGCATCCTGAACCATCTCTGTACCCAATAACCTGGCCTCACCCGGCTTGAACCACCGNTACCCAATAACCTGGCCTCACCCGGCTCGAACCAACCCACTGAAGATCTACATCTCCTACCATATAAGGCCTCATACGGCGCCATCTGAATGCTGGACTGATAGTTGTTGTTATAAGCAAACTACGCCAGTGGTAGGAAATGGTCCCATGACCCTCCAAACTCAATCACGCACGCCCGGAGCATATACTCCAAAATATGAATAGTGCGCTGGGACTGTCTGTCCATCTGGGGGTGAAATGCCGTGCTCAACTCCACTCGAGTGCCTAACTCCTGCTGCACTGCTCTCCAGAACCGCGAGGTAAACTAAGTGACTCTGTCTGAAATGATAGAAACTGGAATACCATGCAACTGGACGATCTTCCTGATATAAATCCCCGCCAACCGGTCCGATGAATAAGTGGTACACACAGGTATGAAATGAGCGGACTTGGTCAGCCGATCCACAATGACCCAAATAGAATCGAACTTCCTCACGGTCCGTTGGAGCCCAGATACGAAATCCGTGGTGATACGCTCCCACTTCCACTCTGGGATCTCAATCTGCTATAGTAAACCACCCGGACGCGGGTGCTTATACTTCACCTGCTGGCAGTTGAGGCATCTGGACACGTAGTCAACTATATCCTTCTTCATCCGCCTCCACCAGTAGTGCTGCCTCAAGTCCTGATACATCTTAGCGGCACCCGGATGGATGGAATATCGCGTGCTATAGGCCTCAGCTAGAATCAGCTCTCGAAGATCATCTACATTAGTCACACAAATCCGGCCCTGCATCCTCAACACTCCATCATCCCCGATGGTAACATCTCGGGCACCACCTCGCCGAACTCTGTCCTGAAGGACAAGCAAATGAGGGTCATCAAACTGCCACTCCCTGATGCGATCAAATAGGGAAGACCGAGAAAACACACAAGCTAGAACCCGACTGGGCTCTGAAAGGTCCAATCTCACGAACTGCCTGGCTAAAGCCTGAACATCCATCGCCATAGGGCTCTCTGAGGCTGGTAGATATATCTACCAAACTCCCCAAACTCTCCGCCTGGCGACTCAAGGAATCGGCGACCACATTGGCCTTGCCCAGGTGATAAAGAATGGTAATATCATAATCCTTTAACAACTCTATCCATCTCCTCTGATGCATATTCATGTCCTTCTGCTTAAGCAAGTGCTGCAAACTCCGATGGTCAGTGTAGATCTCACAAGGCACCCCATACAAATAATGATGCCAGATCATCAAGGCGTGAACAATGGCAGCTAACTCAAGATCGTGGACATGGTAGTTCTTTTCATGCACCTTCAATTGTCGAGACGCGTAGGAAATCACCCTACCGTCCTGCATTAATACCGCTCCAAGTCCAACCCGTGAGGCATCACAATAAACTGTATAGGACCCCGAACCAGTAGGAAACATCAAGATTAGGGATGAAGTCAAAGTTGTCTTGAGCTTCAGAAAGCTCTCCTCACACTCCTCTGTCTACTGAAATGGGGCACCCTTCTGGGTCAATCTAGTCATAGGAGCCGCGATCGATGAGAACCCCTCCACAAAGCGACGGTAATAACCCGCCAAGCCAAGGAAACTACGGATCTCAGTAGTTGAAGAGGGCCTGGGCCAACTCTGCACGGCCTCTACCTTTCTTGGATCCACTCGAATGCCCTCACTCGACACCACGTGGCCTAGGAATGCCACAGAACTCAGCCAGAACTCACATTTGGAGAACTTTGCATATAATCTCTTCTCCCTCAGAGTCTGAAGCACTACCCTCAGGTGCTGATCATGATCTTCCCGACTTCGGGAATATACCAGAATATCATCAATAAAAACAATAATGAATGAATCAAGATATGGCCTGAATACGTTGTGCATCAAATGCATAAAAGTTGTCGGGGCATTAGTCAGCCCAAAAGACATAACAAGGAACTCGTAATGACCATACCGAGTCCTGAAAGCAGTCTTCAGGATATCTGGCTCTCGAATCTTCAACTGATGGTAACCTGAGCGCAAATCAATCTTGGAAAACACCTGTGCGCACTGAAGCTGATCAAACAGATCATCAATACGAGGTAAAGGATATCAGTTCTTCACTGTAACTTTGTTCAACTGGCGATAGTCAATGCACATACGCATAGAATCATCCTTCTTCTTCACAAACAAAACAGGGGCTCCCCATGGTGAAACACTAGGTCGAATAAAACCCTTACCCAACAATTCCTGCAACTGATCCTTCAACTCCTTCAACTCAGGAGGAACCATGCGATATGAAGGAATGGAGATGGGCTGAGTGCCCGGCAACAGATCAATGCCAAAATCAATATCTCTATCGGGCAGCATGCCTGGAAGATCAGCTGGAAATACATCGAGAAAATCTCGTACCACTGGGACTGAATCAACAGAAAAGGTGTCAACACCGACATCTCTCACATAAGCTAAATAATCAGCACACCCTTTCTCAACCATACGTTGAGCTTTGTGGAAAGAAATAACCCTATTGGGAGTATGATCTAAGGTACCACTCTACTCAATACGTGGAACACCTAGCATATCCAGCATCACGGTCTTGGCATGACAATCAAGAATAGAATGATGGGGCGACAACCAGTCCATACCCAAAATAATATCAAAATCAACCATACCGAGTAATAATAGATCAGCCCTGGTCTCAAAACCACGAATAGTAACAAAACACGACCGGTACACGCGGTCCATAATAAGAAAATCTCCCATAGGAGTAGAAACATAAACGGGGGCACTCAAAGAATCCCGAGGCACACCCAAATGCGAAGCAAAATAAGAGGACACATATGAATAAGTGGAGCCGGGATCGAATAGAACCGATGCCTCTCTGTGACAAGCAAGAATAATAACTATGATGACAGAATTGAAGGCAACCGCCTCGGTGCGAGCAGGAATGCAATAATATCTGGCCCGACCCCTCTCACGAGGGCGACATCTATCTCCAGCCTCCGCCCTTAGCAGGCTGGGCAGGTGGGGCAGTAGTGGGAGCTGGAACTATAGCCTGAGAACTCTGAAAAGCACACTGTGGCTGAGCCGTCTATGAAGATGAACCCCTACCAAGTCTGGGGCAGTCCCTTACCACGTGATGTGTATCGCCACACTCGAAGCAAGCTCTGGGAGGACGTGGTGGTTGTGAGTGACTGGAGCTGGGTCCGCTAGACTGACCTCTTGAAGTACCCCGTGCAGGAGGCGCGCTAGAGACTGGAGGCTCATAATAAGGCTCTTGAGGTACTGGTGGAGCTGGAGTACTACCGGCTGCTGGTAAGGCCGAATGAACAGGGAGACCAGAATAACCCCTACCATAACGTTTGGCTGATGAAGTACGGGCACCAGAGTAATGACCCGACTCTCGAGACCTCTTGGCCTCCCTCTCCCCTCGCTCCATGGCGATCATACCCTCAATCCGTCTAGCAATGCTCACTACCTGCTGGTAGAGAATATCCATATCTAACTCTCGGGCCATGTTGGACCGGATGGGCGGAATAAGACCCTCGATAAACCTCCGCACTCTCTCCCGAACTGTGGCGACCAAAGCCGGTCCCTGTCTTGCCAACCTGGTATAATGGATGGCATACTCTGAGACTGTCATAGCACCCTGGCGCAAACGCTCAAACTCCGCGCGCCATGAATCCCTGAGGCTCTGGGGAACAAAATCCCTCATAAACATGTCTGAGAACTGGGTCCAAGTTAGTGAGGCAAACTGGACTGGACTATCCAACTCATAAGTACGCCACCAATCATAGGCGATTCCCCGAAGATGAAAGGCGGTGAAAGAAATCCCACTAGACTCCACTATGCCCATAGTACGAAGAATGCGATGACACTCCTCCAAGAATCCCAAGGCATCATTTGAAGCTAGGCCACTGAACACTGGGGGATCATATTTATTGAACCTCTCTAGCCTGTGCTGCTCGTCCTCTGAGACAGCTGACCCATCCCCGGGCTGTACTGGTGCTGCAGGCGGTACAGGAATAACCTCTGGAACCTGCTCCATCGGCACTCTCTGCTCAGGAGTGCATGCTGCGGGAGTCTGGGCCCCTCTTCCGGCCTGAGATGTGGCTGCAGCGAGGGGAAGCAACCCTGCCTGGGCCAAAGTAGTTTACATGCTCATGAACTGAGCCAGGGTCTCCTGAAGCTCTGGAGTAGTAGTGGCTGTAGTAGGT
>MU784231.1:3460-41480 GCA_026770625.1 Nicotiana glauca | reverse complement strand
AGGCCACTGAACACTGGGGCATCATATTTCTTGAACCTCTCTAGCCTGCGCTACTCATCCTCTGAGACAGCTGACCCATCCCCGGGCTGTACTGGTGCTGCAGGCGGCACAGGAATAGCATCTGGAACCTGCTCCATCGGCACTCTCTGCTCAGGAGTGCGGGCTGCGAAAGTCTGGACCCCTCCCCCGGCCTGATATGTGGCTGCAGCGAGGGGAAGCAACCCCGCCTGAGCCAAAGTAGTGTACATGCTCAAGAACTAAGCCAGGGTCTCCTGGAGCGCTGGAGTAGTAGTGGCTGTAGTAGGTGTATCAGGTGCCTGTGCTCTAACTGGATCTGCTGGTGGTACCTCAGCGGCAGCGCGCGCGGGTGCTGTGGCTGCACCTCGGGCGCGTCCTCGACCCCTACCCCGGCCCCGGCCCCGGCCTCTGACGGCAGCAGCAGAGGGCGCGGGTGCCTGGTCCTCTCGCGTAGCACGTGTCCTCACCATATGTGAGAGAATAGAAGACAAAAGTTTAGAATTGTGTCAAAACATCGCACAACAAGGAATTCAAAAGAGATGAAGATTTTCCTAAACAGTTACATAGCCTCTCGAAGATAAATACAGACGTCTCTGTACCGATCAGCGAGACTCTAATAAACCGGCCTGCGTCCCGTGACTCCTATGAACCTAGAGCTCTGATACCAACTTGTCACGACCCTAATTCACCAATTGTGAACATGTCATGACGGCACCTAGTCTTCACGACCAGGTAAGCCTTATACATTGCGGAAGTAATAATAATTGTGAAATTTATAATCAAAACTAAATAATATGTGTAATGTATGCAGTTGCCACTTGGCACAACACTTTAATACCAAATACTGAATTAACCTCCAAGACCCGGAAACCCACGGGCAACACAGGCTATGAGAAATCTTATACTGCTCTAATCACCAGAATAGTCTAATATAAAGAAGGATAGAAATAACATCTAATAACTATGGGTAAAATGCGAAGGAGACTTTGCGGATCTGCAGACGTAGCAGATGTATACCTCAAGTCCCCAATACGCTCCCTGATAGCTACTAATAGTACGCCTGCTTAGAAGCACCAGGATCTGCACATGAAAAACATGCACAGAAGAGGCGTGAGTACACCACAATAGTACTCAATAAGTGCCAAGCCTAACCTCGGTTGGGTAGTGACGAGGAAAGGTCAAGGCCTTACTGAGACAGAAACAATAAAATAGCAAGATATTAACAATATCGAAGTCTAATGAAAACTAATAAACACAGCTATGTGATAAGACATGTCGATGAAATATAGTACTGCAGGACAAAACAGAAACATAGAGTAAATATAGCAAAATTTCAAGAATACCGATAAGGGTCTTCCAAGATACCGTCCTGTAGCCCTTTTCTCATATCAATATCAAAGAATCTCCCGGGATACCGTCCCGTAATCAAATCATCAGTGTGCAAGGGGATCTCCCGGGATACCGTCCCGTAGTCCCAAAATAAAAGTGCAGGGGGATCTCCCGGGAATCAAACCCGTAGTCCCAAAGCAAACAAACAAGGGGGAACTCCTGGAATACCGCATCTGTTGTCCCAATGTAAATGCGCAACCAACATCAGAGAAATATTAAGAAATTTAAGTACAACAATACAAGGATTCAAAGAATACTGGACTAACATGCTCCACGTAATCACAGTTCAGACAATTTAAACAAATAGGCATCTTGGATCAATTAAACATGCTCTTCTACGCTAGCACAGTCTATACAAGCAAGTAAAGTAAGGCAAATATGAGAGAGAGTCCAAATCAAGTAATTAAGTAAAAATTCGAGTTTCAACAATTTGCTCAAGTACGCACTCGTCACCTCACGTACAAGGCATTCAATTACCAATTATCACATCCTAAAGGACGAAGTCCCCCACACAAGGTTAGGCATGCCACTTACCTCGAACCGGTGCGAAATCAACTAGGGAACGATGCCCTTGCCACGAGTATCCGACTCAGAGTGGCCCAAATCTTTTCAAACAAATTTCATATTGTAAATAATATTTCAATTAACTGATTCCGCTAATAAAATCAAAACTAGGGCGCAAAAATAGGTAAAATGACCAAAATTCCCCTCCAGCCAACGTCTCGGAATTGAATAATTTTTACATTTTCAGAACTCTCGTACTCTCACGAGTCTAACCATATTAAAATCTCCCAAATCGGAGGTCAAATTCCCCCTCAAATCCTCACAATTAGGCCTAAGAACTTTACCCCAATTTTTATTCAAAAATCCGAAATTAAAGATTTAATTCAAGATTAGATTAGTGGATTTTAATCATAGAGGAGTAAGGAATCGTTAACCAATCGTTGCATCTGAAAATCTCTCGAAAAATCCCAAAAGTCCGAGCTCTCTAGCTTGAGTTTGGTTAAAAATGGATGAACCCTCGTTTTGAAATATTAAATACTGCCCAGGGATTTAAAGCATCGCGAACGCGGACGTCATCACGTGTTCGCAAAGAAGAAATTCATAAGGGGTCAGAAATGACCTTCACGATTGCGAAGGGACAGATGCGAACGAGAAGGCCTGGGTTCGATGACCTACGCAAACGCGGCAACCATGATGCGAATGCGATGAAGGAACAGGTGAAGCCTCGTGATCGCGGGATGCCAAACACGAACGCGATGAAGGAATTTGACATCTTCCAAAAATACACTACGTGAACGTGTAGATGAGGACGCGAACGCGATGAGAGGGAGAACTAAAGCTACGCGAATGCGTAGAAGGACAACTGACATGCAATTTTCTGCAATGATTTCCAACTTCAAAATGCTCCGTTGAGCATCCGAAAAACACCCGAGGCCCCCCGGGACCTCAACCCGACCTACAGACATAACCCATAACCTCATTCAAACTTTTACCAATCCATAAATCACCAAAAACAATGCCAGAAACGCGATTTAAGCCAAGATTCAAGCCTAGGAGCTTCAAATTCTAACCAAACACACTTTCGATCAAAAACCTATCCACTTTGTCCAAATGACCTAAAATTTTGCACGCACATCCGAAATGGCATGACAGAGCTACAGCAACTTCCGGAATCCAAATCCGACCCTCGAATCAAGAACTTACTATCGGACCGAAAATTTAAAAAATTCAAACTTCGGCATTTCAAGCCTAAATGAGCTACGGACCTCCAAATAACATTCCGAACATGCTCCCAACCCTGAAATCACCTAACGGATCTAATTGAACCATAGGATTTCCATTCCGAGGTCGTCTTCACACTGCTCCAAATATGGACCATTTTTCAACTCTTAAGCTCTCATTTAGGGACTAACTGTCCCAAAACACTCCAAATTCTAATACCGAACGTCACGGCAAATCAAAATAGCAGAAATGAACGTAGGGAAAGCAGTTAATGGGGGATCGGGGCATGAATTCCAAAATGACCGGCCGGGTCGTTACAACATTAAAGAACTTATTTGTAACTGGTGAGTTCAAAGCTTTACGTGAAGTTGATTAATAGTTGAGCTCAAAGCTATCAGGAATTTGCAGAAATTTGCCTCACAAATACTTTACTATAGCGTACAGATTTTGCAATTTTGAGAGATCAAACACAACATTCACTTCATCATGAGCAACGTGAGACAAATTTTCTATAGCACTAACTGTAGCGACGCATTTCATTGTCAAGTTCTGTTTATAAACGTGAAGTTGGATACAAAATTCTGAATTTTGTACTTACGTAAAAGTGATGCTCTTTTATATATAGAGTGCTGAATCACAGAAACATTTTTCGACATCACTGTAGCATTTAGTTCTGAGAAATAGCTGCTGCAAGTATTACATGAAAGTAAAGTGCTAAAGAATAGCATCTTTAATGGACACACAGGTAGGTAGCCAGCCCCCTATTGTGGCTGCGCTGCCTACCTAACCTCTTCCAAAGATCAGGGAATACAAACAATAACAAAGAGCCGATGGATTACTCCAAATTCTGAAACCTTGCACTTTGAATGCTGCAGTGCATGAGCAGCAGGAAGTTGAGCCAATTCCCATACGCCCACCTACAATATTTAATGGAGAGCATGTTATTCAATTCACAGAAGCAGGTGTAGAAATGATGGATGTCATTGAAGGATTACAATATGCAATAGTTGGTAAATGTTCTTATGGGAGCCCAGAAATTCAACAACTGTGTAAGTTAATACCAAATCAATGCGGAATCAAAGGTGAGTGTAATATTGGTTAACTGAGGGAGCGGCACATTTTGATAAAATGACCTTAAGGCAGGACTATCTTCATTTATCATCAAAAACACATTACATAAAGGACAGGGATGGCTATGAATATTAGCTTAGGCCATTGATTTATGACTCAAAGTTTAGAGCAGATGAGGAAACTCCCAAGGCAATGGCTTGGATTTCATTCCCAGGTCTACTGCCAACTTTTTTTGTGAAGGAATGTTTGTTTTCACTAGCTACAGCAGTAGGTAAACCTATGCATCTAGACATGGCAACTATTAATAAAACTAGACCTAGTTGTGCAAGGGTGAAGGTGCTAGTTGATCTACTTGTAGATTTGCCTAAAAATTTGAGGATAGACATCTTCAATGGAGCTAAAGGAACAACAAGAACTGAAAAGGTTAGAATTCAATGTGATATGCTGCCTAAATATTGCAGACATTGTAAGCTTCAAGGGCATGACCAATTTGAATATTAGAAGATACATCCTGAACTATATGCGGAGAAGGAGAATGTTAACCAAGAATATACAACTAAGGAGCATAACATTGGGCACACACAGCCTATAATGATCTTAGCGAGTGGAAAGGACATAGGTAATGCGAAGGTTTCAGCAAAAGAATAATGGAAGGAAGTGAAGGACAACGGAGTTAGAAACACGGTGAATATAAAATAGTAGTCTCACTAATAATGGAAAGGGGATGGCACCAGCTAAGCAGCTTGAAAACAATTAGAACAAGGAGGGTACCGGTACTGTAGATCGACAAGCAGGAGAACAAAGAAACATTAGTAAGGAATTGGTAGCAGTAGACATCGAAGATAATGACGATGTTCAAGTATCTAACAAGTTTCCAATATTAGAAGGGTGTATGAAGAGGAAGAGCATGTTAATCAATTAGTAATGGTGGTAGCTCATGTAGTAACAAATAGGCCAGCAGCTCATAATCTAGCAACAACAAAGCAAAAACCAAATCATATGGTCAATAAGGATCAAAAGCTAGATGTAGCAGCACAAGAATTTTATCTTAACTCATCGGGGATTGGTTCGACTAAGTTTCTAATCAATTGAAAAGAGGCATCAAAAGCAAAAGAAGCTACTAAACAATGGGTTAAAAGAATATTCAATGATAAAGTAGGAGATGGAATAGTGGAGATCAATACCTCATGCCAGAAAATCCCATCACAAGATACATTAGTGAATAAGGAACTTAATAAAACTCCAAATTCTCAAGTAGAAGGGTCAAGATATATTAGTGGAGGCAGGCTATGGGCTGCACAAAGGGAATATGATTCAGATAAGGATGAAGTACCAATAAGAGCACAAGCTAATGAGGAACCAAATGAAAAGGACAAAGAAGAAGATGAACAAAGTGTAAATGGAGAGGCCAATGCCAATGACAACAATACAACTGGTAATTTTTTAATAATGGGAGGATCAAAAAATGATGAGCTCAACTTTAAATATCACTTATCAGAAGTGACAGAAGTTGGAAACTCTAAGGAAACGTACCAGAGGTAAATGATCCCGGAGGAACAGAAGAGAATAAACTTCAGAAGTCAGAAAAAGACTCACAAGGACACAACACAACAGAGAAGGAGAAACAGCCAAAACGAAAAATAAAATAGTAAATATTACTGTTACATTGGAGCAAAAGTAGTTGTAGCTGTTCAAAAGAGGGAAGGAAGACAATGAAGAAGGTGAAGAACCTGGTAGATTAGGATACAACAGAGATCAAGAATCAACTACCCAACACCTTATAAATGCTGCAAGGCAAGGTGATTTATCACGTAGGAAAGTGGAAAAGGCAAAATCAGCAGCAAAAGGTAAGAAGAAACAACAAAAAGATAATTTTGCAGCCCCAAAAACTAGGATGCACACAAGGAGAACACTGACTACATCCAACAATCAGTGATAAATTCTCTCATTTGGAATATAAGGTCAGTCAAAACACAGCAGTCCTTTGAACGGTTGACAAAAATGCACAGGCAAAATCACTATCAATTTATATGATTAATGGAGCCAAAGCAACAAGCAAAAAAACTGGAAAGGTACAGAAACAAAATAGGAATTGCACAGGTAATTTCAGATGTCTCCAACAAGATCTGGGCTTTCATAGATGAGGTATTTGAGGTAACTGTTATGTACAATATGGTGCATACTGAATCACATGTGGAGTTTGTCCTAACATTGATACACGGCAAATATGATGCAATTGAGAGGATAGAAGTATCAGACTCATTATATGCAATGGCAAGGGATATGGATGCACCATGGCATGTAGGTGGTGATTTTAATATAATGTGGGACGAAGAAGAGAAGCTTGGCGGGTTACCTGTGTAATTGAATGAAATTGATGACTTTCGACACTGCGTCAATACTTGCAATCTATTTGAACTTGGATTTAAAGGAAGCATATTCACATGGTGGAATGGGAGAGTAGATGAAGACTCTATTTTCAAAAGGCTAGACAGATGCTTGGGCAATGTTGAGTTCCAACAAACATTTCCAGGAATAGAGGTGCAACGTTTGACAAAGACTAGTTTTGATCATAGTCCAATGTATTTGAAGTGTGATATTAATACTCCACTAATAAAGAAACCTTTTAGGTTCTTGAATTTTTGGGTGGAACATGCTACTTTTAAAGATGTGGTGAAAGAGAAATGGACAGCTGATTTTAGTGCAAATCCTTATATTCTTTTTAATCACAATTAAAAAATTAAAGAAGGCCCTTTCATTGTGGAGTAAGGCTACCTTTGGGGATATTTTCAAAAATCCTATAGGGATGAACATGGAAAGACTACAAAGGGTTCAAGCAGAATTGATCAAATTTCTTGCACTTGAGGAGAAATATTGGCAACAAAAGGCAGTCATGACTTGGTTCAAGGAAGGGGATAGGAACACTAAGTTCTTCCATGCTCAAGTGAGAGGTAGGAGGAAGAGACTTCAGCTTAACAGAATTCAAAATAGTAGAGGAATCTGGATTGAAGAGGAACAAGAAATTGCAGAAGAGGCTATCAAATCTTACGGGGAATAGTTCACAGAGGCAGCTATTCCTTCATCACTTGATATCATAGAGCATGTTACTAATCTGATTAACAATGAGTAGAATGCAGAATTGATTAAGTAGCCAACAAAAGAAGAGGTTAAAGCGGCAGTACCTGGACTTAACGGTGAGAGTGTTGGGGGCCCAAATGGTATGACAGGAAAATTCTACCATTCTTGTTGGGACATAATAGGGAGTGATCTAAATGACATGGTGAGGGTTTTTTTCAATGGTCATGAGCTACCCAAGTGTGTAACACATACCAACTTAGTACTGCTACGAAAGAAAAAAGAAGTTACAACTTTTTCTGACTTAAGACCAATAAGCCTTAGTAACTTTTCCAATAAGGCTATATCGAGGGTACATGACAGGCTAATAAATTTCTCCCAAGTCTGATATCGGAGGAACATTCAAGTTTTTTTAAGGGTAGGAATATTGTAGAAAACATCCTTCTAACTCAGGAGATAGTGACTGACATGAGGCTTAGAACAAAGGCTAGACCTAATGTCATCATGAAGCTAGATATGACAAAAGCTTATGATTGATTATCTTGGCTATTCCTAACCAAGGTACTGAGAAAAATGGGATTCACCGAAAGGTTTATAGGGATGGTCTTTGGATTAGTTTCAAACAATTGGTCTTCTATTCTAATCAATGGTCAAGCTCATGGGCTTTTTAAGTCCTCAAGGGGAGTAAAACAAGGTGATCCTGTATCTCCAACTTTGTTTATCTTGGCAGCTGGAGTGTTATCAAGGGGTCTAAATGCACTACATACTAACATGTATTTTTGTGGTTTCGGGATGCCAAAGTGAAGTCCAAATATCAATTATTTAGCATATGCAGATGACATGATTATATTATCATCCTCAGATGAAACATCTCTAATGCTGATTATGGAAGCGCTGAATGCATACGAAGTTGCATCAGGGCAGCTCGTTAACAAGGCCAAATCAGCGGTGTACCTACATCATTTAACAAGCACGGAAGTGGTCAACAAGGTGGAAAGGATCACAGGCATTCATACGAATGATTTTCCTATCATATATCTAGGTTGACCTATATTTTATGCATGGAGAAAGCTGGAATTATATCATCCCCTAATTACTAAGGTAATGGAAAAACTTCAATCATGTTAGGGTAAGCTATTATAAGTAGGGGCAGGGCAGTTGTCATATCCCAATTACTGCAAAGCATGCCTATGCATCAATTACGAGTTGTAAACGCTCCAAAATATGTGATAAATAGGGTGCACAAATTGTTTGCGCAATTTTTCTGGAGCAGCTCTATATGAGAAACTAGTAGGCATTGGGCTTCATTGAATACCTTATGCATGCCAGTTGAGGAAGGAGGAATAGGGCTCAGGTCACTACATGATGTACCAAAGGCATTATTCAGCAAGTTATGGTGGAATTACAGAACAAAACCAAGCATGGGGAGCTCTTTGTGTGTTAGAAATACTGTAATAAAATGAATTTCGTAATTGTTCAATGGAAAAGGGGGTCTCATATTTGGAGAAAAATATTGGAATGTAGAGATCTGATCGAACATCAAATATTGTGGCAGCCTAAAATGGGATCCTCACTATTTTGGTTTGACAACTGGACAGGTCTAGGGGCACTATATTTTTTAGTTCCTCAGGACTTTGGCATTGATGAAACTGTACATAATGTATATGATGTTACCGAAGATGGTGAGTGGGATGTGGACAGGCTATTTGAACTGCTTCCTGATGATTTTGCAGTACACATTCTGGAGAAAATCAAACCACCTTCATCTCTGCAGGTTCTTGACATGCCTTGTTGGATGCTGGAAACAAAAGGCTATTTCGGTGTTAAGTCAACATGGGATTATATGAGAAGAAGAGAAGAACCAAAAACAGCTTATAGGATGATTTGGGTGAAGGGACTGCCTTTTAAAATAGCCTTTTTCATGTGGAAAGTGTGGAAATCAAAGTTACCTTTAGATGATTTCATGAAAAGGATGGTCTACTGCATGCCATCGAAATGTTGGTATTGTGTACATCCTAATGAGGAATCTCTTCAGCACTTGTTTTTTAGATAAGAAACTGTAAAAACAACATGTGTATTTTGGGAACTCTGGAAAATAAGAAATAGTATGAAGTATGGTGATGCTGTGTCAACTAACAGGATGATTTACCAAGTTTCGTCAAATATGCAAGCACTGGTGAAAGTGAGAAAGCCTGGGATGGACAGAGTACCTCACAAATGGCAAGATCTATTAGCTATGATGGAAAATTTCACTCCTAAACTTTAGGTTACCAAATTCATGTGGGAATTCCCAAGTGCAGGATGGCTAAAATTTAATACGGAAGGTGCATCAAGGGGAAATTCAGGCAGGAGCTCAATAGGTTTTTGTATAAGAAATGAAAATGATGACATAGTCAAGGCAATAGGGAAGGAGATTGAGGAGGCAACAAACGCAGTAGCTGAAGCGAAGTCCATTGTAGAAGCACTAGGGTTCTGTAGATTTCAATAATATTTTCATGTCTGGCTTTAAACTAATTCAATGCTTTTAAAAAAAAATAATGGATGGGATCTGGAAACTACCATCATATCTGAGCAGGTAGAGGAAATGATGCAGCTTATGAATGGGGTAAATTACAAAGTTTCTCATATTTATTGGGAAGGCAACAAGTTGGCATATCACTTAGCCAATCATACATTAGATCATGGAGAAATTGAATGCCAACATTTATGGAATCTGGATATACAAGGGAGGAGGATAGTAAATGAAGATAATATGCAATGTCCAAATCTAAGGGTAAAGGTAAACAATAGATAAGAAGTCAGGAGAAAGGAAGGAACAAGAGGCATGACTTTTTATGCGACCAATATATTCAAATCCTAAGGGAGGAGGATATACTGGTTGGTAATTTCTCTAACTATCTGTTTTTTCGTGCAGGTGCCAATAAGAGGGTATTACCCTATGCTTTCATAGAGCCAAGAATCGTTGAACACGCTTGGTTATTAGAAAAAGAAAAAAAAAGTGGTCTGCAGCAAGTTTGGAAAAATAAACTACAAGATACTTAGGGCACGTGAGATCACTATTTCACATCAAGGTCACAAGAAAAACAATGCACAACAATTAAATGAAAAGCTGTAGAAAGAAAATGAAGCATGGAAAGCATATTGGTGGACAACACATGCTTTTCATTGTAGGCATGTGCCTTACTTTTGGTGTAGTGAAATAACACCAGTGGAAGCATTATTAAATACAGCAAAAAGATAGAGCAGTCACGCATTGTTGAAGCTGTTTCTGCTCACCCACAAAATCATTGACCAGTGCTCTATTAATCGTGCATCCTGAAGTGCTTTTTGGAACATGACCCCAAGTATGTGCTTAATGGATGGGTGCTACTGTTTTGTGGTCAACAGTGCACATATCGAAGCTCTTGGACACAACTGGGTATCACGCAACTTTTGGATTGCATTTTGCACGATTGTCTCAAAGTTTAAAGCACGCCTGCTCAATTGGACATCTTGCATGACTGCTACAATGGGAATCTGCAGAGGTCCACTTTGCATGAGTGTTGGAATTCTCAAGGGGACATCACATATGCATGGTATTAAAATAAGACCACTGGAGTCAATGTCCAAGTCTCGCATGGATACAGCTGGACAATTTAGAGCGTCAACATTCAATTTTCTATCTTTTCGGGTTTTCCAAATGAAGCATGCTAAGAACGACTAGCGTGGAATTAGAATAACACCACCGAGCTTGAGAAGACTTCTCATGCTAGATCAAATGCAAAATGATGAAAATCAGGCGTGCTGGAAAAATACAGATTTTAGTGATTTTGTTAGTTTAATCCAAGCATGAGTGCAAATGCCAAGAAATAGGGTCCTGAAGGTAGGCATGTGCTTGTGGTTTGACGAATGTGGCATTACTACATAACACTATACTGGGCAGCATGGACCTTTACTGCAATGAATTAGCGTGGGCATTTGCATTTACAAAAAGCTGGAGATTGAGATGTGAAGCACAAAGAATAATGCTATTCATGAAAATTGCGACACTGGTTAGAAATTGATGCAGATTATGGCTACGGATACAATTAGCATTTTACACTATTGAATTAGTCTCAATGGACTGGATATACAATGCAGCAATGGTCATCTTTGGGCTAGATTTTTATTTCACAAAGATTAATAGCATTAATGTGATATCAATTTTGAATGTAATGCTCAATTTTGATAATATGCTATGTTAAGTTCAAAATTTTATTCCTTTCATTATGTAGGATATCATGACATTTGTATTTCTTATTTTTGATATAAATAAAAAACTAGCCCTAGGCAATGCCTAGTGGATTGCCAAAAAAAAAGGTAAAAATGTAAAATGATATTTTTGTAATTTTTATTTTTTCATGCAACAAATAACTAATCAATTAATCCTAAAAAATAAAAATACAACCTAAATGCAATGCATGATATTTTTATATTTTCATAATTTTATTAAGATCAATCGTGCAGAAAATGCAAATAATTAATACAAATTCTCACGAAATCCTATAAAATTGCAAAATTTGGAAAATAATATTTTCTTATATTTTATGGGAGTAATTCCTATAGGGCAAAAATCACATGCTTACACCCTCTCCCAAAACCTTTTATATTAGATAGCTTTGGGAGTGGCCACCCGGAGTTTGGGAACATAGTCAAACAATGTTGGCACAAAAATAGTTTTATTGAGGCCTCAAATATTTTCAAACTGTAACGACCCGACGGGTTGTTTTGTATTTTCGAACCCCGTTCCCTAAATAATACTCTTTGCACTTGTTGTAGCTAATTTATGACTTACGGGGACAGGTGGTTCGGAAGTTAGAAGAGTCTGAGCGAGATTAAGCCTAGAATTAAAAAGGCCAAGTTTGACTTCGGTCATCATTTTGGGGAAACGGATCCGGAATTATGATTTGACAATTTCTGAGGGTCCATGGGAAAATATGGGACCAGGGCGTATGCCCGGAATTGAATTCCGAGGTCCCTAGCCTAAAAAATGATTTTTTATGTAAAATTGTTAAGTTTAAGTTTGAAAGAATTAAATAAACTAAGAAATCATTGTTTTCATAGGTATCAGGTTCGAATTTTGATTCTGAAACTTGGTACAAGTCCGAAATATTAGTTAATACCCACCCGTAAAATTTTGTGGCAATCCGAGTAGTTTAACGGCATTTTGACCCATTGAAGGGAAATTATGAACTTGAAGTTCATTAAGTTGATTCAATTGGTTTTGGGGTTCGACTCCTTGATTTAGCATTGTTTTGGGTGTTTCGAGGGTCTGAATAGGTTGGCCTCGTGATTTCAGACTTATCGGTATGTTCGGGCGGGGCTGGGGATCCCCGAGCGTCAAATGGTATAGGTTCGAGCGAAGTTGAAACTTAGAGAAAAACCAACTTTGCTACTTCTGTCATAACCGCTTCTACGGCTCTTGCGGTCGTTTGGTCGCAGAAGCGGTGTGGGGCTACTCTGGGAAAATCGCATAAGCGATTTCTAGACCGCAGAAGCGGTCCCGTATAGACGGCTTCTGGACCGCAGAAGCGGTGCTTCCAATCTGGGCCAGGACCGCAGAAGCAGTCCTTTTTCCATAGGGGCAGATTCCGCAGAAGCGGAAATTCGTCCGCTGAAGCGAAAATCGCTGGGACAGTGGAGTTCATTAAATACGAACCCAACCCCATTTCCTTCATTTCTCATTATACATTTGGGCGATTTTGGTGATTCCAAAGGGGGGGGGGGGGGTTTCAACATAACATCATAAGGTAAGTAATCCCTACTCATTATTAGTTTAAATACATGAATATTAGATAGATTTAACACTAATAATTAAGTAAAATCAAAGTAGTTAGAGATAGACCTAGGGTTTTCATGAAATTAAGGTTTAACCACATAATTAGCTATGTAATGAACTAGAAATCACATATTAGTGATCCTTAGGTTATAGAGAATAAATTTCTTCGAAAAATCTCGGGATCCGGGCACGTGGGCCCTGGGTCAGAATTTAGAAAATTTATGGGAAAGGTTGGGAAATTACTTAAATAGTTAGAATTCAACCTTGTAAGCCCCTATTGACTAATCCCTATATTGTTTAACCAGTTCGTGCGCTTTCGGCTTCGCTTTGAGTTTTCGGGCTTGTTCTTGATAGTTGGAAGTGCGCTTCAGAGTGAGGTGAGTCTCCTTTCTAACCTCGTGAGGGGAAATTGTCCCTTTAGGATTAACAAATGATAAATTGCTATTAAATGCGGGGGCTACGTACATACTAGGTGACGAGAGTCCGTGCATAGCTACTATGATATTAAATGTTTGGGTAGTTTAGGACCCACATCATGCCTAATGTGAGATATCCATTATTTGAATTATCAAAATGATCTTTTATGATATGTTAAGAGACTAAAGAAGAACGAAAATTGATCATACGAATAGTGTTGAACCTTATAAAGATTTCCTTGTGTATAAATGATGCCTTTGTGTGCATTCTTGATGTTTTAATTGATATTTGTGGATCGGGTCGATCGCCTCAGTGAAATAGATGCATCTATGGTACGGGCCGCTCGACCCTCGGCAGTGCATAATTTATATTCTGTTGGAGCGGGTCGTAGACCTCTGCATTATAGCGCATGATATATATATATATACACACACATACATATATGCTCGAGCTTAGACCTTTCATGATTTATTGCTAATTATTGTAAAAGAGAAAAAAATGATAAAGGAAAGATGTGATTAATAGCATGATTATGACTTCCATGATAACTGTCATATAAATGAACTATTTATGCCCTAAATTGTACATCATTATTGTAATATTATCTTGACCTAGTGGGTATCAAGTCGACCTCTCGTCTCTACCTCTTCGAGATGAGGCGGGATGCTCACTGGGTACATATTATTTATGTACTCATGCTACACTTCTGTACTTAAATGTGCAGGTTCTGAGGCTGATTCATCTGGTTACCGATCCGGCATGCGCCAGTGAGCTGTGGCAGAGACTTCTACGGTGATCTGCTTCCCTTCCTACGCCGCTCATCTAGTTTTGGGTTGTAATATTATGTCCCTATATGGATTACTGTATCGGGTTTCTGAAAACCCTTTTTGGGATGCTTATCCCCCTTCTTAAAAATAGTGATGTCGTTAAACTTAGAAATGTCTTCCGCACTTGGCTTGCCCGGCAATGTTGTTGGGCGCCATCATGACCTGTTATGGAAATGGGTCGTGACAACATGGTATCATAGCACTAGGTTCACATAGGTCTTACAGGTTACGGGCAAACCTAATAGAGTCTTGTAGATTGGTACGGAGACGTCTATATTTATCTTCAAGAGGCTATAGGGTATTAGGAAAGACTACTCTTTATTCACTTCCTATCGTGCAATGGTTGATGTGCTAAATTTCCATTTCTATTCTCTCACGGATGGTGAGAACTCGTAGCACTGACGTTCTGAACCCGGGAAGAGATGCTCCCCCCGTTGCTAGAGGCCGAGGTCGAGGTTGGGGGAGGGCACCGGCCCATGGTAGGGGACGAGGGCGCCCCAGAGCCATTCCAGTCATACCACCAGCAGACCCGGTGGGGGATCCCATTATTTAGGAGCAGGGTGAGGTACCTGCAGCTGAGCCAACCCGGCAGATTTCATGATAGCACCGGGATTTCAGGAGGTCATGGGCAGCACGCTTCGGTTAATGAACACTATGACTCAGGCTAGTTTATTTCTAGCGGATCCAGCTACTTCACAGGCAGGAGGGGGTGCACAGACCCCTACTGCCAAGTCCCCAGGTCAAACAGTTGCAGTTTATACGACCCCTGGTGTACTACTTGCAGATGGGGTTCAGCCAGTTGCTGCAGTGGCACCCCAACCCAAGCCAGCTATGGACGGCAATCCGCAGAAGCTATTGGACAGATGGACAAGGTTGCACCCTCCAGTATTTGGGGGTTAGCATCAAGAGGATGCCCATTGTTTCATTGACAGGTGCAGGGATAGACTGCACAATATGAGGATACTTGAGTCATATGGAGTTGACTTTACCACTTTCTAGTTGGAGGGCATGGCCAGTAGATGGTGGCAGTCCTATGCTCTTAGCAGGCCAGCAAGGTCTCCACCCCTCACTTGGTGTCAGTTCATCCAGTTATTTCTTGATCGGTACATTCCACCCTCTGAGAGGGAAGGGTTGCATCATCAGTTTGAGCATTTATAGCACGGTCCGATGTCAGTGACCTGTTATGAGGTGCGATTCTTTGAGTTGTCTCGCCATGCACTTAAGATAATTCCCACAGAGGCAGAGAGGGTACGGCAATTTGTTATGGGATTACATCCCACTATTCGAAATAGTATGGCTCGAGAGGTAGAGATGGGCACAGGTTATCAGCTTACACTTGAGATTGCTCGTAGGATTTAAGGTTACCATCAGAGGGGTTTTGAGCAGATGCAGCAGGAGAAGAGGGCCAGATTCTTCGGAGAGTTTAGAGGTGCCCCAGCTAGGGGTAGAGGTCACTTCGGGAGGGGTCAGCCCAGTGGGCCCCCAGTTTCAGCGCCACCACCTGTTTGGGGTGCTCCAACGCACTCTTTATTTTAGCGCCATGCCAGAGAGTTCTTATCGCCCACTAGCTGTTTAGGGTTCTTCCAGTGGGTATTCAGGTTCTCCAGATTCTTCTAGTTCATATCTTAGTGCTATGCCGGAGAGTTCATACTGCCCGCCGGCCATTCAGGCTTCTTCTAGTGGATCTTCAGGTTTTAGAGTCATCCATCTGGGCAGCAGGTTAACGCACCATGGTGTTTTAAGTGCGAAGACCTAGGTCACATGAGGAGGTACTGCCCCAGGCTTCGAGGCAAGGCTATACAGCAGGGGCAACAGCCCATGGTTCGAGCACCAGCGACCCAGCCACCTAGAGGTGGAGGACAGACTGGTTGGGGTCATCCTAGAGATGGAGGCCAGATAGGGAGAGGTCAGCCAGATGCTTCTCAGTCGAGCAGAGGCTAGGAAGTCGGCGCCCCAGCCAGATTCTATGCTCTACCGGCTAGGCCAGATGCATTGGCCTCAGATGCCGTTATCATATGTATTATTTCAGTCAGCGGTAGGGGCGCTTCGATATTATTTGATCCAGGATCTACTTATTCCTATGTGTCCTCTCTATTTTCTAGTTTTCTGGTTACTTCTCCTGAGTTTTTGGGTGTTCTTGTTTATGTGTCCACTTCTGTGGGTGATTATGTGGTTATGGATCGGGTCTACCGGTCCTGCATGATTACTTTCTGTGGTTATGAGACTAGAACAGACCTTCTGTTGCTTGATATGCTTGATTTTGAGGTCATTTTAGGCATGGATTGGTTATCCCCATATCACGCCATCGTTGATTATCATGCCAAGACTATTTCGCTAGCTATGCCATGATTGCTGAGATTATAGTGGAAGGGTTCCATGGCTGATACGCCTAGGAGAGTTATTTCTTTCTTGAAGGCTTATCGCATGGTTGAGAAAGGTTGTTTGGCTTATTTAGCTTATGTTTGACACACAAACGTAGAGTGTCCGACGATTGATTCAATGCCAGTAGTCCGAGAGTTCGCTGATGTTTTCCTATCTGATCTTCCGGGCATGCCTCCGGATCGTGATATTGATTTCTGTATTGACTTGGATCCAGGCACACAACCTATATCTATCCCACCGTACCGGATGGCTCCTAAGGTGCTGAAGGAGGAGTTGGAGGAGTTGCTAGCAAATGGGTTTGCTAGGCCCAGTGTATCGCCTTGGGGTGCACCGGTGTTATTCGTGAAGATGAAGGATGGGACTATGCGGATGTGCATTGATTACCGCCAGTTGAACAAAGTCACCATCAAGAACAAGTATCCATTACCCCGTATTGATGATTTGTTTGACCATCTACTGGGTGTCAGGGTATTCTCTAAGATTGACTTGAGGTCAAGGTATCATCAGTTGAAGATTCGGGATTTAGATGTTCCGAAGACTGCATTCATGACTATATATGGCCACTACGAGTTCCTGGTGATGTCATTTGGCTTGACTAATGCCCCAGTGGTATTTATGGATTTGATGAACAGGGTATTCAGGCCTTATATTGATTCCTTTGTTATCGTCTTCATTGACGACATCTTGATATACTCACGTAGCTTGGGGGAGCACAAGCAGCATTTGAGAGTAGTGCTTCAGACCTTGTGAGGGCAGAAGCTATATGCTAAGTTCTCCAAGTGTGAGTTTTGGCTAGAGTCAGTGGCATTCTTGGGGCATATAGTGTTAGGAGAGGGTATTAAAGTGGATCCTAAGAAGAAGGCAGTTCAGAGCAGGTTAGTACAGACGATTTGTGCAGGGCTTTTCATCTATTGCATCACCTTTGACCAGACTAACCCAGAAGGGTGCCCCATTTCGTTGGTCCGATGAGTGCGAGGAGAGCTTTCAGAAGCTCAATACTTCTTTGACTACTGCACCGGTTCTTGTATTGACCTCCGGTTCGGGGATGTATACTGTATATTGCAATGCTTCTCGCATCATCTTGGGGTATGTATTGATGCAGGAGGGGCAAGTTATTGCGTATGCTTCACGACAGATGAAGGTCCATGAGAAAAATTACCCTGTGCACGATCTAGAGTTGGCGGCGATTGTTCATGCTCTTAAGATATGGAGGCATTATTAGTATTGTATACAGACCATCGCAACTTACAGCAGTTATTCAGGCAGAGGGATCTTAATTTGAGACAGCGCAGGGTGGCTTGACTTACTAAAGGATTATGACATTACCATCATTTATCATCTGGGTAAGGCGAATGTGGTCGCGGATGCCTTGAGCAGGAAGGCGGAGAGTATGGGTAGCTTGGCATTCATTCCTGCTGTGATAAGACCATTAGCTTTGGACATTCAATCCCTAGCTAACAGACTTGTGAGATTGGACATTTCGGAGCCCGACTGAGTTCTAGCATGTGTGGTTGCTCAGTCTTCGTTATTAGGGCAGATTATGGCCCGGCAGTTCGATGATCTGCATTTGGAGGTCCTCAGAGAGACGGTACTTCAGGGAGGTACCAAGGAGATTTCTATTGGTGAGGATGGTGTGTTACGGCTTCAGGGCCGTCTATGTGTTCCTAATGTTGATGGCTTGAGGGAGAGGATTCTAGAGGAGGCCCACGGTTCGAGGTACTGCATTCATCCGGGTGCCACGAAGATGTATCATGACTTGAGGCAGCATTACCGGTGGCGTAGGATAAAGAAGGACATTGTGGAGTATGCGGCTAAATGTTTGAATTTCCAACAGGTCAAGCATGAGCACCAGAGGCTAGGTGGCCTACTTCAGCGGATGCCCATTCCAGAATGGAAGTGGGAGTGCATCACTATGGATTTTGTGGTTGGGTTGCCACAGACATAGCGGAAGGTTGATTCAGTGTGGGTTATTGTGGATAGATTGACCAAGTCCACCCATTTTATTCCAGTAGCAACTACTTATACGGCAGAGAGGTATGCTCAGATTTACATTCGGGAGATAGTGAGGTTGCACTATGTGCCGGTCTCCATCATATCAGACAAAGGCCCTCAGGTCACTTCCCATTTTTGGAGAGCTGTTCAGAGTGAGTTGGGGACCCGCGTGGAGCTTAGCACGACATTCCATCCTCAGACCCACGGGCAGTTAGAGCGGACGGTTCAGATTTTAGAGGATATGCTTAGAGCATGCGTGATTGACTTTAGAGAGCAGTGGGATCCGTTCTTACCCTTGGCGGAGTTTGCATATAATAACAGCTATCAGTCCAGCATAGAGATGGCCCCGTATGAGGCCTTATATGGTCGGCGTTATCATTCTCTGGTCGGGTGGTTTGAGCCTGGTGAGGCTAGACTACTTGGTACAGACTTGGTTCGGGATGCCTTGGATAAGGTAAAGTTGGTTCAGGAGAGACTCCGCACAGCTCAGTCCTGGCAGAAGAGTTACGCGGATCATAATGTGCGTGATGTATCATTTATGGTTGGCGAGAAGGTTCTCTTGAAGGTTTCACCCATGATGGGTATTATGAGATTCGGAAAGAAGGGCAAGTTGAGCCCAAGGTTTATTGGCGCTTTTGAGGTGTTGAGGCGAGTTGGGGAGGTTGCCTATGAGCTTGCTTTACCTCCCAGTTTATCAGGAGTTCATCCAGTCTTCCATGTGTCAATGCTCCGGAAGTATCATGCTGACTATTCGCATGTGTTGGATTTCAGTACCATTCGGTTAGATGAGAACTTGGGCTACGAGGAGAAGCCAGTTGCCATTGTTGATAGACAGGACTGCCAGTTGAGATCCAAGAGGATTTCTACGGTAAGAGTCCAGTGGAGGGGCCAACCAGTCGAGGAGGCGACCTGGGAGTCCAAGGAGGACATGTGGAGCCGATATCCCCACTTATTCAGCAGTCCAGGTACTTTTCTATGCCCGTTCGAGGGAGAATGTTTGTTTAAGAGGTGGGGGATGTAACGACCCAACGGGTCGTTTTGCATTTTCGAACCCCATTCCCCTAAATAATACTTTCCGCACTTGCTTTAGCTAATTTATGGCTTGCGAGGACGGGTGGTTCGGAAGTTAGAAGAGTCTGAGCGAGATTAACCCTAGTTGCTTCTTTAAGCTCCTTTAAAAAGGCCAAGTTTGACTTCGTTTAACATTTTGGGGAGACGGACCCAGAATCATGATTTGACAAATTCTGAGGGTCCGCGAGAAAATATGGAACCGGGGCGTATGCCCGGAATTGAATTCTGATGTCCCTAGCCCGAGTAATGAATTTTTATGTAAAATTGTTAAGTTTAAGTTTCAAAGAATTAAATAAACTAAGAAATCATTGTTTTCAAAGGTATCGGGTTCGGATTTTGATTCTGAAACTTGGTACAAGACCGAAATATCAGTTAAGACCCACCCATAAAATTTGGTGTCAATCCGAGTAGTTTAAGAGCGTTTTGACCCGTTGAAGGAAAATTAAGAACTTGAAGTTCATTAAGTTGATTGAATTGGTTTTGGGGTTCGACTCCTTGATTTAGCATTGTTTTTGGTGTTTTGAGGGTCCGACTAGGTCCGCCTCGTGATTTCAGACTTGTTGGTATGTTCAGGCGGGTCTCGGGAGCCCCGAGCGTCAAATGGTCGAGGTTCGAGTGAAGTTTAAACGTAGAGAAAAAACAACTTTGCTGCTTCTGTCATAACGGCTTCTACGGCTCTTGGACCGCAGAAGCGAGACATCAGAAGCGGTCGTTTGATCACATAAGCGGTGCGGGGCAGCTCAGGGAAAATCGCAAAAGCGATTTCTTAACGGCAGAAGCGGTCCCGCATTGGCGGCTTCTGGACCGCAGAAGCGGTACTTCCAATCTGGGCCAGGACCGCAGAAAAGGCCCTTTTACTGCAGGAGCGGATTCCGCAGAATCGAAAATTCGTCCACTGAAGAGAAAATTGCTGGGACAGTGGAGTTCATTAAATATGAACCCAACCCCATTTCCTTCATTTATCATTATACATTTGGGCTATTTTGGTGATTCCAAATGGGGGATTTAAACATAACATCACAAGGTAAGTAATCCCCACTCATTCTTAGTTTAAATACATGAATATTAGATAGATTTAATACTAATAATTAAGTAAAATCAAAGGAGTTAGGGCATGACCTAGGGTTTTCATGAAATTATGGTTTAACCACATAATTAGCTATGTAATAAACTAGAAATCACATATTAGTGATCCTTAGGTTATAGAGAATAATTTTCTTCAAAAAATCTCGGGATCCGGGCACGTGGGCCCGGGGTCAGAATTTAGGAAATTTATGGGAAAGGTTGGGAAATCCCTTAAATAGTTAGAATTCAACCTTGTAAGCTAGTATTGACTAATCCCTATATTGTTTAACTAGTTCGTGCGCTTTCGGCTTTGCATCGAGGTTTCGGGCTTGTTCTTGATAGTTTGAAGTGTGCTTGAGAGCGAGGTGAGTCTCCTTTCTAACCTCTTGAGGAGGAATTGTCCCTTTAGGACTAATAAATGATAAATTGCTATTAAATGCGGGGGCTACGTATGTACTAGGTGATGAGAGTCCGTGCGTAGCTACTATGATATTAGATGTTTGGGCAATTTAGGACCCACATCATGCCTAATGTGAGATATCCATTATTTGAATTATCAAAATGATCTTTTATGATATGTTAAGAGACTAGAGAAGAACGAAAAGTGATCATAAAAATATTGTTGAACCTTGTAAGGATTTTCTTGTCTATAAATGATGCCTTTGTGTGCATTCTTGATGTTTTAATTGATATTTGTGGATCGGGCCGATCGCCTCGGGGAAATAGATGCATCTGTGGTACGTGCCACTCGACCCTCGGCAGTGCACAATTTATATTCTGTTGGAGCGGGCCGTCGACCTCGGCATTGTTGCACATGATATATATATATATATACATACATGTATGCTCGAGCTCAGACCTTTCATGATTTATTGCTAACTATTGTAAAAGAGAAAAAAAAATGATAAAGGAAAGATGTGATTAAGAGCATGATCCTAACTTCCATGATAACTGTCGTATAAATGAACTATTTATGCCCTAAATTGTACATCATTATTGTAATATTATCTTGACCTAGTGGGTATGAAGTCAACCTCTCATCTCTACCTCTTCGATATTAGGCGGGATACTCACTGGGTACATATTGTTTATGTACTTATGCTACGCTTCTGTACTTAAATGTATAGGTTTTGAGGCTGATTCATCTGGTTACCGATTGGGCACGCGCCAGTGAGCTGCGGTAGAGACTTCTACGGTGAGCTGCTTCCCTTCCTACGCTGCTCAGCAGCCGGATGGAGTCTTCCTTTGTATTTTGATGTCTTTCTTTATGTCAGACAGTGGGATAGAGATGTTTTGTATGTTCTACTAAATGCCCATACTTGTGACACCAAGTCTTGGCACACACTTTAGTATACTAGTTTTGGGTTGTAATATTATGTCCCTATATGGATTACTGTATCGGGTTTCTGAAAATACCTTTTGGGATGCTTATCCCCCTTCTTAAAAATAGTGATGACGTTAAACATAGAAATGTCTTCCGCACTTGGCTTGCCCGACAAGGTTGTTGGGTGCCATCATGACCTGTTATGGAAATGGGTCGTGACACAAACATCGTACTCTCGTTAGAATAATAATACATTTGGCGATTTATTTAAATGAAAGAGGAAAATTCTGTCCAGACTCTGTGGCATTTAGAAATCTACCTCATATGGCTTTGGCTCTTTCCTAAACTAATTAGAAATTTCTCTTAAACAAAAATACAATGGTATTCTTAGGATGGAAGAAGATCACTGGAAAACGATGTCTAGAATAAGTTGGCTTAATGAAGAGGATTCTAATTCAAAATTCTTCCATATTAGTGTGACAAATAATAGCATAAGAAATAAAATTGTCTACTTTAAAGATCCGGAAGGAAACTGGATTGATGACCCCTAAAAACATATGGATCATACTCTTTCATACTTCAAGGAAATCTTCTCCACTAGTCATAATCATTCAAACTAGTCTTCCATAAAAAATGACCCCCTTAGTCATCATCAATTAGACTTATCATCTCTTAATACCAATTTATCCCTTATAGAAATAAAAAATGCTATATTTTCCTTCAAACCTTATAATTTTCCGGGGCCTGATGGTTTACACCCATTTCAAAAGTACTGGAAATCTCTCATATCTTCAGTAATTCACTTTTGCCGCCAATCTTTTGATTTAGAAAATTTTTCTGAAGGCTTAAACGATACTTATCTCTACTTTATCCCCAAAATACCCAATGCTATCAATCTTAAACTTTTTAGGCATATTGGACTTTGTAATACTATTTACAAAATTACACCAAAACTATTGCAGCTAGATTAAAGCCTTACCTTGGTAGGATTATTAGTCATCACCAAGCTAGCTTCCTTAAAGGAATACGTACGTGTGATAATGCCATCATAATCTAGGAGCTAAAATTAAAAAATGCACAAACAATTAGGCACCAAGGCAAACATGGTCCTTAAGTTAGATCTAGAAAAAGCTTTCGACCGATTAGAATTGTCATTTATTTATAGAACTCTTCGTCACTTCAACTTTCCTCCCAAGATCTCTAAACCTAATATGAATTGCATAACTACCAGTAGAATATGTGTCCTAGTGAATGGTAGTAGAAGCAGTTTCTTTAGTCCTAGTAGAGGAATTAGACAAGGTGATCCCCTATCACCATATATTTTTATTTTATGTATGGAAATGTTATCCATCCAAACAATTCACTATGTTGACATAGGTTCTTTGTCACGACACTAAAACCGAGCCGGTCGTGATGGCGCCTATCGTGAAACTAGGCCAACCGATACAATTCCAAAATCAAACCATGATTCTATAAAGGCCATTTTAAGTTATTAATTAACAAGTAATCTCATAACATAAATCTAAATAACCAGTGCTGAATAAGTACACCAGCCCGACATCGGGGTATCACAAGTCTTGAGCAACTACAAACCCGTCTAAGAACAAGAAAGCATAACACATTCCGAAAATAAGATACTATGCGAATCTAAGAAATATAAGAAGGAGAATTGTTGGGCAGCGAACGCCAAGAAACTACCTAGCCAACTCCGGAGACTACTAGAAGATTGATCAGCACTCACTATCGTGTCTCGAGACTCCTGGATCTGCTCACAAGGTGCAGGGAGTAATGTGAGTACATCAACTCAGTAAATAATTAAAGTAAAATTCACTGAGTAATAAGAAAATAGAGAATTCAATCTCACAACACTATAGGAAATACAGTACGTTTCCAAAACTGTGCAGAACTTAATTATCTTGTAAAATAAACTCAATTTCAGTAAAACCTTTTGTTTTAAAACATCTTTCAATAGTTTCAAATAAGTGAAGAAATGGTGAGTCAAAATGATAGAACCGTAAACATCCCATCGGGCAAAATATCAACAGAACCAGCCCCTCGGGATACCTAACAATCGCTCAAAATCAGCCCCTCGGGCAACTAAATGAAACAACAACATCACCTCGGGCAATATCACATCACTCACACTGGATACCCCCGCTCACTAGTAGTGTACAGACTTTGAAGGGGCTCTTATAGTCCAAGCACTATAACAAGCCATCACATGGCATAATCGATCAGGCCCTCGGCCACACATAACAAGCCACTTCATGGCATAATAAATCAGGCCCTCGGCCTCTCATATATCACAAAGTACCCTATTTAAACATTCTATCCAGGGATTTAATTTCCTTCATCGCGACCGCGGAAATAGCCTCGCGATCGCGAATAACAAAAATGGACTGGCTCTCATATAAACTTACATGATCGCAGAAACACACACACGATCACGGATAACAAGCTCACACAGCAACGGGAATGTGACCCTCACTATGCAATCGCGTAGAGCGATTCCTTCACCACACGACTAGTCCAAATCCTTCTTCACGAATGCGGCCTCAGCCACGCGTTCGCAATAGCCAACTCCATAGACCTTCACGATTGCCAAACCAAGTTGGCGATCACATAGAACAATTTTCTAGCTTCCCTCAATAGACCTATGCGATCGCGGCAGAAGAAAATATAGCAGCAACAACAGTCTCTTTAAAGGCAAACATACTCTGATAACCACTCGAAACTCACCCAAGGACCTCGAGACCTCAACCATACATACCAACACATCCCATAAATCATTCAAACTTGTTCCAACCTTCGGAACACTCAAAACAACATCAAATCAACCTCGGATTCAAGTATAAGAACTTAGAAACTTTCAAATTCTGTAAACGATCGAAAAGTCTATCAAACCTCACCTGAATGACCTGAAAGTTTTCACGCACGACACAAATGACACAACAGACCTACTCCAATTTCTGAAATTTCATTCTGACCCCCATATCAAAATTTCCACTACCAATCGGAAAATGCCAAAATTCTATTTTTTCCATTCGAGCCTAAATCTACCACGGGCCTCCAAAATACATTCTAAACATGTTCCTAAGTCCACAATCCCTCGATAGAGCTAACCAAATCATAAAAATCAAATTCAAAGATCGAATACTAAAAAGTCAAGACTGAGTCAAACCTTTCAAATTTAAAGCTTCAAGCTGAGAATTATCATTCCATATCTACTCCAATTATTCTGAAAACCAAAACCGGCGATTTACATAAGTCATAGTACATCATACGGGGATAGCCATGCCCGAGACCTAGCGAGCAAAGTAAAAATGCTCAAAATGACCGGTCGGGTCGTTACATCCTCCCCATATAAACATACGTTTGTCCCCAAACGTGCCCAGAGTTGTTTCGAAAACCATCAAATTGTTGTGTAACATTACCATACGCATACCTAGGGGTGATCCCATGTCACCCTGCCCCATACAGGTCTGATAACGCAACATCGATAAAATTTTGCTATCCAACCAAGCCCATGAACCTTAGAACCCAAATTTCCACTTCCGAAATTATCTACAAGATCAAAACCTCACATCTACACACCCAATAAATCTAAACACGCTATATAAGTCCAAACAAGCTATATCAAACCCTATCTATAACCCAAGATGTAATCATATGACATATCACATAACTCAAACACTCGTAGCGATAGTTTTAAATTACAGCGGCTACTCAAACAACCCAATACCGGTAATAAAAGCCTGATCAAGAAAAGCCTCTTTCCAACACTTTTGTATACTGCGAATGTTGAATGATACACATAGAAAGTCATAACTATTCCTTAGATCAGCCATTCATGAAGCTCCCTCTCCTTTGGAAAGGACCACAGTAAACTTCTAAGCCAAATCCCGAGATTAGCCTTCCAACATATTGAGACCAAAGCCGATAGTAGTCATTTAAGATCCCAATGACCTCATCTCATCCAATACGGCTACTTTAGTGACATAACACATCGATACAATCTCAATCCACATCCCGTGCGACCCACGCACTAATAAGCAACAGTCCATATTCCCGTAAATCATGGAAAATAACTCAAATGAGAGAGTTGTACTGCAAGCTCAGCAGTACCACCACAACACAGTGCTAAGAATCCATCGCACACTGTAGAACCAGAACACAAGAATCTAACCCGAATGATCCTGCTCCATATAACCTTGCTGCAATGCACGGTCCTATCCAAACACAGGTCTGCATTATATACCCCGAGCCACCCTGCTCAAAATCCATAACCATTTTGAATTCAAACCCAGAGTGCATTACCATAACCACGGAGAAGTGAATGGCATAACACCAAAAGAATATAACCAATACATGATCAATCACGCGACCCTCAAATATTTATCACGCTCAAATTCTGCTATAAAGTCCAAATGGAACTCTACCACATGTGCATATAACCAACAAATTATAACTCCCTGCAACATAGAAACTTAACTAATAGATCAATCTAGAAAACTAATAAGCTATAAAATAATCGAATTAGCACATCCCTAACAATAGCAACTTGGAATAAACAAAGCCGACTCGATGCCGAACACAAATCCATATTGGCCTATCAATAAACCCCTTATCAAGGAGTTCCTGAAGTTGCTCCTTCAACTCCTATAACTCCTCCGGTGCCATGCAATATGATGCCAGGCACCAAATTAATACTGTAATCAACAACCCTGTCCCGCGGCATGCCCGACCATAAAACCACATCCGAAAAATCCCTCACGAAGGACAAATAAGAAGACAACCCTTCCCAACCATCCACTAGGTCTTCAAAAATGAAATCACCTTATTGGGAATATAATTCGCCGAACCTTTCCACTCAATTCGTGGCATCCCCGACTTAGACAATGTCATCGACATAGCGCAAGAGTCCAGATTAACACGACATGGAGACCACCAGTCCATACCCAATATTATCTAAAAATCCAAGATACTAAGTAACAAAGGATCCACTCGGGTCTCCAAAACCCTGATAGTCACCACACAAGGCCGACACAGGCGACCTACAACCACAATATAGTCTGTTTATGAGAACTCTCAATATCCTAATCCATATAGTACATGAATTACCTTATCCAATCCCTATTCCATCATCTGAATATATAACACACCTCTAATACCCAATCACTCCATGTGGGATACTCCTAAAATTCTTCTATGCCACCAGTAAATTCGAATATCAACAGTCAATCAAACTAGAGAGTGCCACAATACCGATGATATATTATTAACTCAATCACACTGCCCTTTATGAAATATATGCCCTCTGCAAGCCCACACCAATTGGCAATATCATTGCCTAATCATCTGAAAATGTTTGTGCTGCCTAAGAATTTATGACCTTCCTTTTCAGAACTAAATTGAAACCTTACACGTGTATTATAAACCCTACACAACATACCACATATACCATGCCATCCTATGCAAAATATGAGGACTTTATAATCCATTCCGAGCCACAATCAACTATGCACCCAACCAGCAAAGAACATTCAATTTGATCCCATCTAAAAGAAAATTGCTATTCATCACATGTTCTTCAGCCAATATAAAATATACATCTCTAACCATGGTCGAAACCATCAAGAGCTCTCTGAATCCCATTTTCCTAAAACCAAACCGTTAGGGATAAACTCCTCTAATTCAGCCAAGCTACACAGGTCACCAAAAACTTAAGACCATTGCCATAAAATACTTGTAGAACCTCATTACCTCATAAACACCCAAAGAACTAATCTTATCCATTACCATGTCGATCCGACCTACTACTAAGATGCCCTATTTATCCAAGTTCCTTCTGAATTATCTTCAAATTGATACTTCTCCTTTCCATGATACCACAATCGTCAACCCACAATCACCACATGAGACCCACGCATAAAACCACAACGTAAGGCTCATAAGTCGCCGAATACTCTCCCAAATACCCTCAATAACACCACATTCTGAATACTTGCCCTAAAGAGACTTCTTACGAATCTAAAGCCCTTACCTTCAGCTTCTTGATACTGATATGGAATCCATACTGATATAGAAATACCACAAGTCTCGACACCATCCAATGTAAACCTCAATTTCTAGCAAAATACAGATCCTGAAGATCTCTTATTATTACATGTAAATCTTGAATCCTTTAAAACCATGCTCGAAAGTCATCCGCTCTACTAAGTTTTCAGTTATACTGACCAAATCAACCGAACGACCTGTGCCCCATTAGTACAAGAACACCTAAAGAAGTAACCCATCCTTAATGCAACCAAATAAATTCATGCTCCATAACAACTCAAGTCACTCCATGATTCTTATATACCTCTAAAACACAACACAACCTTTATCCAAAATTTCCTTTACTCGAGTCATCCTCGATCTCAACCTTTGTAAGCCATAACTGATTCACTAGTATGCCTCAAACTGGAACAAACATAGAATATAACCGTACAATCAATCGATCAATAGAAGACTCACCCACGTGGCTCAAAGCCATAGATCACATCGCACAATAACTCATAATACATATACTCCAACATCGCCATATTACCATAGTGTGATTAAACTCAACCCTTTATAAGCTTGTGCAACACAAACCATCTAGCACTTCAAATCTCTACAAATATTGCATTCACCCTCGTAAAAATCAAGTCCACTCTTATAAGCAATCCAAATCCCAATTGAAACATATATATTGCAATGGTACAAGAGATCGTCTAACAAACAACAAAAAGATCACACAAACTTTAGAACATTTCGCAGGAGATAACCCACCCGCTTCGCCTCAAACTAACATCTCTTCATACCCTTCCACCCTCATAGACATCACGCCATCTCTAAATCTTCCTGAGTCTGAACTCATATCATGACATGGAATCTACTCCACTCCCCAACTAGACAATATGAAAATATCCTTCACACACCCATAACGTGGGGAAATACATCCTAAATGATGGAAATCTAGCACAAAATAGTTCTTTCTACCATAAAGAAGACCCTTCTCGTCATATTTAAATCATATGAACACATCTCGCAGTCACATCATACTCATCACATAGCCATTCCGTCATCACTTCCACTAATAGGGAGATTACGGAACAATTAAATTCTGAAGCACGTGCTCACACAATCGACACCTCAGTACTCAAGCTACAAGTAGAGCCTGGCCTCAAGCCCTTCAGACTGGCCCAACATCAACACACAGAAATCATATCTCGCCCCTCGAACTGGAAATCGCAAGTCGTCGATGCAAATCTGATACCGAGAGCTCGTCCTTGCATACGAACACATGGAAGGAATTCAAGAGTTACATTTCAAGCGGAATAAATGCCGTACAATAAGAATTCAAGAATGTGTAGTTTTTCCTAAAAGGTTTCCTCAGCCTCCCGAGGATAGGTACAGACGTCACCGTACCGATCCACGAGACACTACTAAACCCGCTCATGACTCGCGAGACCTATGTGACCCAGGCTCTAATATCAACTTGTCACGACCCTAAAATCGAGCTGGTCATGATGGCACCTAGCGTGAAATTAGGCCAGCCGACACAATTCCCAAATTAAACCATGATTCTATAAAGGCCATTTTAAAGTCATTAATTAACAAATAATCTCATAACATAAGTCTAAATAATCAGTGTGGAATAAATACACCAGTCCCATCAGGGTGTCACAAGTCATGAACAACTAGAAACCCATCTAAGAACAAGAAAGGCTAACATAGTCCGAAAATAAGATACTAAGTGTGAGCACGTGATTTTTGCTCTAAGCAAATTATTCCTAAAATCCAAACAAAAATGATTTTTCCTTATTTTTACAATTTTTGTTGATATTTATAGCATTTTTGTGTTAATTAGTTACATAATAATTCATATTAAAAATACAAAAAATATGCATCTGCGTTAGGATTTTTAGATTTACAATTTTAGCATTAATTCATTTTTTGAAACAATTTAAGGAAAATCAAAAAATAGCCTTTTAGTGTTTTAATTGAAAATTACCATAAAATAGATATTAAATAAATTAGAGAATTTAATTAGTTTAACAATTTAATAAAATCAAAAAACATATAAAAGAAAAATAAAATACAAAAATACAAAAGAAAAAATAAAATACAAAAATACGAAAGGAAAAAACAATGCAAAAATACAAAATAAAAGATTTGGACTAATATAAAATTGGACTGATTACCAGCACAAAACCAAAATCCCCAAGCCCAAATAAATTGCCTATACCAGTTGGCCCAATGCCCATTCGGTCCGCTCCTAGAGAGAACACCAAACGACCCCGTTTTGAGCATTCTAATCCTAGCCGTCGAAATAAATTGATCTAACGACTGTAACGTGATCTTCTCATCAAAATAAAATGACGACGTGTTGTAACTTTTAATCTTAGCCTTTGATTAGTTTCATCCGACGGACAAGGTTGATTTTTCATTAAAAGAAACGGCACCGTTTAATAGCCAAAAGAAATCATCCGTTCATTTCAATTCATCTAACGGTCGAGATTTATTAATACTCTTTTAATATATCAACATCTTATAACCCTTAATCATTTAACTCTTTCTTCTTCTTCATCTTCCCGTAGTCGCCTCAAAATTCCCCAGAACCCCGTCGGAACCCTACCGGCGGGAGACAACACCAATGCCAATCACATGAAAAAATACACCCCAGAACCTCTTAGACCCCCTGATCTCACCCCTCCACCTCTTTTTCCTCGAATCCCCTTGGTTCACCTCGAATATCCCAAATAGTGTTGCCGGAACCCTAACTCCGGCAAACACTAGTTCACCCAAATAAACCCAAAATCATACCAAATCACCCCCTTACCACCCTCATCACTGTCGTAAAGGTTTTAATTCATAAAAGTTACTGGAGCGGCTCGAAGCGTAAAATTAAAATTCTCCAGTGACCAAAATTCAAGAAAAGATTAAACGTTAAAACCTCTGGATGCTGGAGAACTTGGTCACTAAAAAAAAAGAAGAAAAAGAAAAGCAAAAAAGATTGCATGAACGGAAAACAAGAAAGCTAAGTTTCCTTTTCTGCATTTATTTTTCTTTTCTTTTCTTGCATGAGTTCTAATTGTTTTTATTATTTGTTCTTTTAGTTTTGTTCGTTAACTAGGGTTATTAATTCTTGCTAGTAGCAGTGTAATGTTTGGATATTAGTTTTGGGGTTTAACAAATAGATTATGATTCTTCGTATAATTAGATTTTTAAAATAATTTTAGTTGTTTATTTCATATGTTTCTGAAATTAGTTAATTTTGCTAATTGTTTGATTTTTAAGTTTTGAATAGTTAGTAGATTGGTTATAGCTGATTTGATTGTTAGATACTTCTTTTGTTAAAGTTCTGATTAGTGTTAATAATTAGTAGTAATTCAGCTTTAAAAATTCTGAAAAATTAGTTAGTAATTCAGGGTAAAAGGGTATTAGGTCGTTTGGCAAATTGGATTTGGATTTAGGGATAGTTTGGGAATACAAAATGGGATATTGGTAATAAAACTAATGAAGTAGGGGTAGTTTGGGTATAGGTAAAGGGCAATAGGGTAACTTTTTAAGTGAGGTGGGGGCAAATAAGAAAATATACCAAGGGAAGAAGATTCTAGATAGGGCAATTGGTACAATTCTTAATAAATAAAGGGCATCTAATTGAATAACTAATAAAAATAAGGACAAAATTAAAATAAAAGAGGGACTACTTTGTAATTAATAATGTTCGAACTTCCCTCCATTTTTAAATCTATAAATAGGCACCTATATGCATCATTTTATAAGTTTGAGCAATCTGAAAATCTCTTTGAAATAATTCTACTATTCTAGATCTCTACTTTCAAAATTTATCATTTCCAAAACTCAAAAAATATCAAGAAACAGTAGAATTCAAAATCTCACTGTTTCATTAGTTTTAAGTCAATTTGAAGTTTGTTTAATTGATTCTGGTTGGTTCTGGTGATCAAATGTTGTTGAAATGGTATTGAGTTAGTCAAGTTCTTGGTTATGTGGATTTTTATTGTTGTTGTGAGTTAAAATCTGGTTATTGGAGCTGTGTTTTGGATTTGTGGATCTGTCATCTGCTGTTGTTGCTGATTAATTACTGCTGACCTTTATTTGTAATAGGTTTTTGATCTTTAAACTCAAGTACACAACTTCTGCCTTCACTGTTGTATCTACGTTGATGAATTGAAATACAATTGAAGTGAAAACACGAGAAATATCCTCATATCTGTGAATTATGAAAGTTGTTTATTGATATTAAAGTCTGATCACATTAGTATAGACGTGGTATTAGATATGAAGCTTGTATTTGATAGGATTAGCCAAATTTGTATTGGACTGTAATTATCGGACTATTTTACTACTATATTAGAACTGATACTTAATTTGTAATAATATTTTAGTAGAACTTTAGAATTTATTGAGTTAGTAAAATAGTTGTTAGATCTAAAATGGCTTCGACCAGTCAGTCTATAAGGAAATCTAGAAACCTTTTTACTAATTTCAATTTACTTTGATAGCTTAGTTTAACTTTGATTGTAGAAATTAGCAAGTAATATAACAATTTCAGATGTTTTAGTGGTAATAATATTTTCTATAATTCAATGTTAGCCTGTTTTGATTTTTAAAATCACGCCTTTTGTTAGATTTTGTATTTTGTTGATATCTAGGACTCATAGATAAATGAATTGATAAGTAAATCTGAATATGAAATAAAGAAAATAAAAAAAAAGAGTTCTGTTAATTTTCACAATATTATTGAACAACATTTAGGAACATGTTTAAAATCAACTCATCCTGTTTCGTCTCCTGTTTGCGTTACGTTTCAGTTCAGAGTAAGGCCTAATGGCCTGATGAGATTTTGGGCCTCAGTTCGTTCAAGTACTGGCCCAATTCAATGTTTAGTTTAAATTATGAAGGCCTGGGTTTGTTTAAAGGCCTACTATCGATAAACCCTTAATAACATATGTATATTGGGCTTGTTAAAAATCTGAAAATGGGAGATTGTTTATACACAATAATAAAATGCTCGAATTAATTAGGGTTTTTCGCTTTGACTTAAGGACAATAACAAATAAGGAATATAGTTTACTTAGTATTGGCCTTTAAAAATGTAAATGAGATGAGCCTCGCCAAAATAAAAGAATAAAATTGCGGGGCCCTCAATAATGACTTATAAAAAATATTAGAAATTAGGATGACCGTTTAGCGAATTTTACGGTCTTCCCCAAAGTTAATAAACACATAGTCGCTTTAGGCGCGTATGTTAATAATATTACCTTCCCAAATACGGGTGCACATTCATGTGACCCAAATCCAAATCTCAACGAAATCGAAATGTGCTAAAAGCCACGGGCGTACTAGTACGGCGTGGTTCGAGATACATTTTCACGACGTTGTAATTCTTGTAAAAATAAATAATAAATAGAATAAAAGCGGATTATCAATAAAAGGCACATAAAAATAGAACATATATGGGAATCATATAAAATCAAATACAACAGTTGAGCGACCATGCTAGAACCACGGAATCCTGGAATGCCTAACACCTTCTCCCGGGTTAATAGAATTCCTTATCCAGATTTCTGGTGCGCAGACTGTTAACAGAGTCATATTTTTCTCGGTTCGGGATTGAACCGGTAACTTGGGACACCATTAATCTCCCAAGTGGCGACTCTGAATAAAATAATAAATAAATCCCGTTCCGATTGTTCTTTAATTGGAAAAACTCCTGTACGCCTTTAATGAGGTGTATTAAAACTTCGTAAAAAAGGAGGTGTGATAGCTCTGGCGACTCTGCTGGGGAAAAGAAACCCAGAACTTTGGTTCAGGGTTTAAGAATTCGAGCTCGGAATAATTGTTGTATTTTTTTATATCGGATTTCACTATATGTTCATAATTAATGTGCTAAATGTTTACCGCTTTGATATTATCTGAACTGTATATAAACTGTGACAAAAACCCTTTTCTTCTCACCTCTGGGGATGTGCTTACTGGTTAAGACTCCCTATTCTATTAGTGTCAATACCCTCAAATAAGAAAAAGGCCGGACAAGTTACTAAGCCGGATGGCCTTTTGGTTCCCAGTACGTAGCCCCCTCCTCGATCCGAGTTGTCCGCTCGGCTACACAGTCTAGAACATATAACCAGGTTGTGAACTTAGAATAGGGACGTTTATTTGCATCACGTATGACTTAGGGGACCCAACATAGGGGTTGGTTCCGTCTAGGACAGGTATCCAGATATGAAAAGACCATCATGCATTTTACGTGTTGCATTTATTTGTCTCGGGCCATCATGTTAACCGATTAAAAAAAAAAAGAGAAGAAATTTTTGTGAAATTGAGAAAAGAAAAAGAGAAAGAGAAGATAATAGTAATTGTTTGATTTTAGAAAATCGATACCCAAATATTGTCGAAACTCTGCCGAAATTTTGAAAAAAAAAGGGTTGAAAATAAAATTTTTGGATTTTTAATATTTCTTTTTAACTAAAGCAAGAAGGAAATATAAAAAAAGAGTTTTTAGGGTTATTGCAAATAAATAAAAATTGTTATTTTGTTTTGTTTTCAAAAAATCAAAATATATGGTTCATTTTGTCAATAAAATTTAAAATGAAATTTTTGCTAGTTTGGTTACTTGATTTTTGCCAAAAATTAAAAATGGTTTATTTTAAAATAAGTTTGCCCGAACTACGCTAGTTTGATTCTCACCACGTGTGACATACGTAGGCAACCTTTGACGGGTCCAACCACACAGTTTTGCGAAAATAATCAGAAAATGTCAAAATTTTAATTTTTGTTGTCATAAATAAATTATGTGATGACCGTTTTTCCCAAAAGGGCGTCAGAAGGCTGTTTTTGAAAATGGCCACTTTTGAATCATTTCCTAATAGCCTTAAAATCTTCTCTTGGAAGTGCTGAAAGACCGTATTGACAAAGTTTTTTTTTACTTGTAAAAATTAGAATTGAGAAAGAAAATATATAGTGATTTTCTTTTAGGTCATAAATAAATTATTAAATCGCATTAATAAATGTGCAGGATGAGCACGACTCAGAATGAATCATTCTTGCATATGATCCCTTTGGAGTTACGTCTGTGGTGGAACGATTTGGGCAAAGAAGGGCAAGATGAAGTGAAGAAATATTTGAAAGGTCTCACCGGTTTGCTAGATATTGTGCCGCGAGGGTATATTTTCAAAGCATTGATTACATGTTGGGAACCAGCGCATAATGTTTTTCACTTTTCGGACTTCGAACATACACCGACATTAGAGGAAATAGCTAGCTACATTGGTAAAGATGAGGTCCGTTTAAGGCATAAGTATTTGGTTGCACAGAGAGTTGTAGCTGTGCACAGATTTCTAGACTCTTTGAAGATAATCAGAACAGTCAATAATACAGATCTGGGAAATGGATTTTGTACTCTAAATTTCATATATCATAGCTATGGCCACATCATGGGGGTTCAACAACCCAGAAAGCAAGATATGTAGCAAAGGAAATCATCGGAAATGGGAAGGGCATCGACGTTTTGCTTTTATGGTGGCTCTTCTGGGACTTTTGGTATTTCCGAGAAAGGACGGGAACATTGATATAAAGATAGATGAGGTTGTCAGCACGTTAATTAACCAAGACAGAAGTACTCTTGCACCTATGATATTGGCTGATATTTTCCGTGCTCTTACGGCTTGCAAGGGTGGGGAAACTTTCTTTGCGGGGTGCAATTTATTGTTACAAATGTGGATGATTGAGCATCTGTGTCATCGTCCTCAATTCTTGAGCTACGGGTCTCCAGAAAAAACGTGCATAGAAGAGTTTCACACAAGGATTAAAGGGGTCAAATTGCCAGAATGATTCACGGGTTGGACAACATATTTTCGGTCCCTCACTGCTAGTCAAATTGATTGGACGTTTGGATGGTTACCCGTTGATGAAATCATATATATGCCGGCAGCTCGGCCACATTTCCTTTTGATGGGGCTTAAAAGTATTCAGCCTTACGCCCCTTGTAGTGTGTTGAGACAACTCAGGAGATGCCAAATAGTACCCAAGGATGATGATCTTAGTTTGCAAGTGATCGAGATTGGCCCCGATGGCCAGTTTCCGGAAGCATTGATCTGCCAGATCTGGAGCGAATGTCAATATTTGGCGGCAAATACTTGTGTCCGTGATCGAGCTAAAAGAGAGGTATCACCTGAATATCAGGCTTGTTATAGAAGGGATGTTGCATTCGGAAGGCCGGCCAAAAGGCCTCACCTCCAGGAGTTTGCTGAGTCATCCCAAGAGCAGTGGGCTTGGTTAGCCAAAGAAAATGAGTACCGGTCAAAGATTAGCATGTTAGAAAAATAGGTCCAAGACCTCAAGTTTGAAAATAGTTTGCAAGCAGTAGTAGACGAGGGTGAGAAAAAGCAATTAGCCAAAGAGAATAAGGCATTACGATCTCAAATTCAGAAAATGAAGATAGCGGCCAAAACTCCGGTCAGAAATGCCCGGGATGGAAAATTGATAGATAACTTGCGGCAAAAAGTGAACGATTACAGTTTTGACCTTAACAAAACAGAAAAATAACTAGCTGGGGTTCGAAGACAGTTGGCTAAAAATGCAGAAGAACGGGCCCGCATGATTCATCAACTAAAAGAAGAGCATGATACTAACGTCGCCAGGTTGAGGAAAAAGGTCATTACTACAGAGGTCAAAATGAGCAAACAAGCAAAAGAGTTCAGTGTCGAAAGGGAACAGTGCTATACAGCTTTAGCACAATTAGAGATGGATCTGCAACAACTTCAGGAGAAAAATCAACAGACGTTGGAGGCTCGGGCTGAACAAATTGGGAGGTTGCTTCAGGAAAAAGGGATAATTAGAGAAAGAATTCTCGATATTGCTCATTACATCACCCGGAAGTGCCAAATATGTGAGAACATGACCCAAACTACATTTTTCGCCTCAGTGATAATATTCGTGAAACAGAAAATGGGAGACCTAGACAGACTCCAAAGGGGACTTGCATATAGGCCCGCGGCGAGACCGAACGATGTCCCGCGGGCACCAGGAGCATTGATGTATTCTTGAGTCTGTATTTTTCATTAGTCTGCATTTCATTTCAATTAGTTGTTAAAGAAGTTCATAGTTTTTCGTTGTAATAGACGCGTTGACCATTAAAAATTTTGAAAATTCCCAAAAAAGTTGTATTTGTATTTTTTTTTTCTTTTCTATGGACACATTTGCGATAGGCAATTTTATAGGACCGATAATAATCATGTGAATTATAAAATATAAATACGAGTCAAAAGAATATTGAAAAACAAAAGAAAATAAAAATGAAAAAAAAATAAAAGAAGGAAAAGCAGTAGCAAAAGAATTGGCAAAGCAAAGGAAAAAAGGCAAGGATGAAAGAAAAGCCATAAATGAAAAATCCGGGATGACGCATGTGGCCGAGCAAAATTATTTAGGTATATTTGTGCTTTCAATGTGTAATTATTGATTGTTAATGCCTTAACCACTAATGAGCGTTGTTAAGTTCAGACAGGTGGTTTTAGTTAGCTGACATTCTTGCAACTCATCCGTACAATACTCGTTCCAAAGATATGTCAAAAATGATTAGCCAAGAGATCGAAGCTACAATTGTTGACCCGGCTAAGGATGAAGAAACAGTGGATGTAAATGCTATGAAGGAGGAAATGTACAAGCTGAAACAACAAATGGCAGAAATGTACCAGGCCTGGGCGAAAGGACAACCCTTACCTACATATCCTACCAATCCCGTCTATGTTCCTCCACCAGTTCAAACACAAGATCCTCCTACCGTAAATTCATCTCCTGCCTACCCTACATATCCAC